>JAUZND010004519.1:0-11666 GCA_034780555.1 Coelogynopora nodosa
CCCAGCCCGGGGTGGGGATTCCGAATTTTGGAATCCCAAATCGGTTTGGGAATTCTTTCCGCGCAATTTTTTAATTAACAAGGTCAAGGTCGTTTCCGGACAAATGAGGAGCGAGGATTCCGAATTTTTGGGGTTCCACAGTCGACTGGAGAATTCCATTCACGCATATTTTTTGCAAATCTTGTTCTTGTTGACCGATGTCAACTAGGTAAAGGTTGTTTTCGATTAAATCAGGGGTAAGCATTCCGAATTTGAGGTTCCTCAACATGAAATATCATGAACGCACCATTTATTAAAAAAAATTATGAACAATATAAACATAATCCTTGGGTATAGCACAATGTTGATAAACATGTTTCATATCATATCTAAATATATTAAGCAACTTATCTTTCTTAAATATTTAATGTACATTGATTAATCGTAAAATCTATACACCATCGTCGGGGTGGGGGGTAGAGGGGTGGAGTAGAAACGCTCTTTCCGTACTACTATAGCTTTTTGCTCTTGATATGCAAAAGTTGTGAAAATGTGCATTGTGTGGGGCAAGTGTAAATCGAATAAAATCATGTTATATTGAAAGTGTTAATTTTTAATTGTTCTATATTTGCAAAATAACCTTTCGTTTTCACCTCTCTATAGTATGTTATGTACATATATAGTTGTTTAATAAAATATAATGTGAAAGGATCTCATTAATAGTCCCAATTTATTCACGTGTTATAACCAATTGATTAACATGTGAAAAAATGGAGACAATTAGCTAAACATATTTATTATTTCAATAAAAAATATATACATTTAATATTTCTACGTTTAAAAAGTTTGCTTTTGTTAAAATAGAGGGAATGGGGAAAGACAATCTAGGGGTGGAATTAAGAGGCATATATAATAGCTCATTATAGATTAAAGTTTTCAATATACAACATATTTGGAATGTATTTACTGTCAGCCAAACACTTTTTAATCACTTTGTATGTATACACATACCTATATATGCATATCAATATAATTATGGTATATTTGTAAAAATACTAAGGGAAAAATGTTTCAAATTAAACGATACTATATATAATGATTAAGGGATTGTTACATATAATACATTAAATATAAAAAATATTTAAAAATAGCCAGGTGATTTATATAAAAAAAACATTTGTCAGGCAATATGCTGCAATAATGAATTGAACTAAAATAAATTTTAATCATCGTTTTAATTGTTCGACATTAGTTATACATTAGGAATTAGAAGTCTGAATTTCGTATGCAGCTATTATTTGAAAATGTGGTGTTAAAATATATATTTCAATATTTCATCAATTACAAGGCAATTTCCAAAATGTACATTGTTTCAACATTATTAACATTAAAAAAAGTATTTTACGATGCAAAATAAATCTAATAATAAAAAGCAAATTAACAACTAAAACATTTAACATTTTGTTATATTTATAGTACTCAATTATTTTCAACAATATAAATTAGTATTTGTTGTTATGGTCTTGTATAATTTGTATATGAAATTAAATGTTATTAATTTCGTCAATTAAATAAAACTTTAAACAGTTTGTTTTTAAATACTTACATTTATGTTGCTATTACCGATACAAATTTGTTAGTCAACCCGCCAACTTTTAAATTATTAATCAAACTAAAGGGTCCTCCATCTTAAAATCACAAAGTTTCTATATTTTAAGTTATAACTCATAAAACAGATTAAAATGAAAGTTGAAGGTTTAATTCCGGCTCGCTTTCTAGTTATAATGGCTCAGCTAGTTGCTACAATTTCAATTTTTTTTGAAAGGGTATGTTGTCATTATTTTTTGTTTTTCTTAATTTAGATTTTTCATATTTTGAACACTGTGCCTATATCCCCAGGAATTCCGGGGGATATAGTCCAAAGTCTATAGGCCTGCCTATATCCCCCGAAATTCCAAAGAAAATAGCCTAAAGTGTATATCCCAAATTTTTTTAATTGTAAACTTAAAAATATAGGCAAAAAATATTGACAAATTTAGAGAAAAACTGTTTAAACAAGGTTTTACAACTATGTGATTAGAATTATTATGGCTATGGAAATAAATTTCCATTGTTATTATGGTTTTTAGTTATTCCAAAAAATGCTTGTTTTCTTTTAAATAGTGTCTTAAAAAAATAGTGGCTTAAAAAATATAACTCTCTGATTTGCATTATATATATATTACTTATAAATTTTGTATGCATTTTACAACATATAATTTTTATAAATTGAGTTTATGGATTACTTAATGGAATTTTTGGGTATATAGATATGATTATTTTAAAATAACTCTTCAATTTTTTTTTAATAAACTTAAAGTAAAACATTGTAAGTATTAACCATCTTATTTCTATCCCAACTGAAGAAATATAAATTTAGTAGTGGAGTTTATTAATTAATCTAAAATTACAACACTACAGTTAGCATCAATAGCATGGGCATAATATTGGCCCACAGTTAGTGACATGACACATCATATTAATTACATTTAAGTTTAACCACACGGTATTAATGAAAATAGTCTAAAACACATTACATTAAAATGTGTTTTAATTATAACATTAATTTATTTATAATAATTTTTTTAATAATTATAACACATTAATTTACATATGGTTAAATTTATTATAATTATAACAAATTCTACCATAATTTATTTTAGGCTGTTTTTCATTTATATTACTATGTGGCCAAACTTAAATGTTTTCACATGGTATGCCATATGGCTAACCACTTAAATAATATTAATATAGCATTACACTAGCACTGCCATTAATACCATACTACTATTTTTTATTGTTTTTTTATTGTCTATATGGTTATTAAAATGGTACTTGTTAATAATTATAAATTATGTAATTATAAGCTAAAATTAACTGATTAGTCCATTGGCATTAATTTATAGTTTTAAATCTATAAGTCAACTAACTTTAAACAAAAAGCATTTATTAGATGGTACCCACAAAAAAAATATTTCTTAGAAAATAGAGATTATAATATTTATATATTATATATTAAATAATTTAGTATTTTTTCAATTTAGTTTAATATATAACTATTAAAATGAAACATTAAAACTAAAGTCTATTATAAAAAAATAAAAAATTATAATAAATATAATATTAATTAATATGAATAAATTTGGATTTAATAAAAATTACCAGTCAAATAATAAGAATATACTTAATTATAATATTATTAACTATTATTACAAAAATAAAAATTATTTTATAATTTATATAAAAATATATATTAATATTCTTTTCTATAATAAATTATTGTATTTAAATTAAAAAAATTAGACCTATTATATATGATTATGATATATTGAAATAATAGTTTTATTATAAATAAATGTATTACTTTAATAATTTAATAAACATACATTTAAATTACTAAATATATACTACTAATATTTATATTAGTAGTATTTGTTAATTATTCAAATAATTTACTTCAGATTATAATTTATTTTAATATATTAATTATGTTATATTTATTTTAAAAATTTGTCCAACTGAAAGTTTATATTTATCTGAATTAATTAATTGATATGTATTTCTAACAAATAAAAAAATATATATTTATTTTTTAAAAATTTATATATTTATATTTTTGATACAGCTAAATTATACAATTACTACTAATTATAACAGTAATATGTATTTTTAATAAATTTAATATTAATGAGAATGTTACATTTTTTATTAGTTATATAGTGTCAAATACATCTTTCTAACTTAAGAGGGGGGGGGGAGCAGAATCATTGAAAAATCATAAATATACATTATAACATAAGTATGTCATTTTTATAAAATTTTACATAATCACAAATTTAAGAAAATATATGACATATGATATTGAAATTTTAATAGTGGTATCATACTAAATACAGGGAACAAAACATCAATAAGAATGAAATGGGGTATTTAAAGAAAAAGAGTAATTAACAATTTATTTTAATGAATATATAGGATATGTACTTTTAAGAAGATATAACTAATCAAATTTTAAATTGAAAATTGACATTTGTGAGATTTCAGCACCAAATCATTATTTTAGGAGTGTGTGCATCAAACCTATCCAAGGAGATAAGGAAAAGAGAAAAAAGAAGATAAACTAGAGGCGAAAAAAATTTAAAAGGAGTATGGGAGAGAAAAACAGGGAAGGGGGAAAGGCATTGGAGGAAAAGAGAGAGTCTTTTCAAGTTTGGAATTTTACTCACCAGAAAAAAACTGGTTTTGTCCCCCCTAAATCTGCCGCTAATATATATAAATATATGGTATATACACCAATTAGGGAAGGCACTCTTTAGAAAGGTAAGACATTGTTGGATAAGTCTTTTTGTGGAATCTGTACATGGACCTGCTCTCAGGAGTTCTAGTGGTAAAGGGGTTTAATAAATAATTCAGGTATAAAAAGAAAAATATAAGTTAAAATGGGAATAAATATATAAAAACAATATTTTATCTAGGATACAGGTATGGCATAGAATATATAAAAAGAGGGGTTATGAGGGGAAGAGGGGGTATCTGTGGTATAGATATATAGGAGCACAAATCAATATAATATTTATAAAATGTATATATCAAAGGATGGTTAAAAAACCAACAATGCACCAAAACAAATAATGTAAATTTAGGAGTGAAAAGGTGTATCATATTATCATAAATTAACTAAGTAAGAGTAATATGAACCCATTACATATCATATGAAACTATTTAAAGTACAATTATTTTGTAATTAAAAATAAGTATTCCTTAAACATTTTTATAATTGATTCTAACTACATATAGTATATTTTTTAGTTATCTATTAAGAACCTTTATATTAAAATTAAATATTAGTACTACAATTTATTTAAATGATTTTTATGAATGTATTCATCATGCAAAATATATAATTACATATATTTAAGGTTTCTTGCTGTTTATTCCTTCTATTATAATTATATTAATTATCATAACACTACTGAATCTAAAGTATATATATTTTATGTTATTTTCTTTTTACTTAATTATGCTGACTTAAGTTATAGCATATGTTACAAATTTATACGTAAATGCCCTCTTTATTATTAATTTATGCATGATATAAATCTTTTACTAAATATGAAAGGATAAATATTTAATCTTCTTATTTATCCAGTTGTTAATTTTAAACAATAACCTATATATTTATTACCATACAAAACGTCTGTAACATATGCTAAATAAAATGTTTTAAATAAGGAATTATAAAAAATATAGAGCAGCTATATTAAATGGTCCTTTTCAATAATAAATGTTATATATATATATATATGTCTTTTTAATATGTCTCCAGATACAAACATTTTAAAACTTTGATAATATTCTTGTCTAAAAAATTAATATAAAATCTAGCTTATTTTTATCAAATAATTATTGTTTCTTCAATATAAAATTATTTTGGTATATAGAAAGTGTAATGTTTTGCTAAGTTTAATGTATTTTCATAGGTATTTATCTTTTTCATATTACTTACAATTTAGTCATCTTACAGGTTCACAATATTCGTAATTATGTGTTATAACATTTATAAAGGCTCACTTGTGAGAGTACAAAGTCATACATAATTTGTTTAATCACTTTTTCATCATTTTAAATTATTAATTAAAATTATTAAACACATTCTTAGTAATGACCGAATCCATCCTTATTGTATTGCATTGTTTATTGTATTTGGCAGATTAACTTTTAAACACACAGGTTTGACTTGTTACACCAGGGGTTGAAGCTTTCCCTCTAAAACATCTTGATATGTGACTATCCATATATAAAGTAACCACCTGGACCACTTTTGTAAATTGACTTTTTATATTTTTTTAATACACTTTCAGGTGAAAAAAAATCAATGACATATCTATTCCAAAATTATTTTTTTAACTTTGATCACACATGGATTTGTAAAGAAATAGCAATTTAAAAAATATATAATAACAATATAAATAGGTGTCTGCCCTAGTTATAAAAAGGTGTATATAGTTTTTATTTTTACCAACTGTTTAACAATTTATAGTTCTTCATAGTATGTCCAATTTCATTGTAAATACCACATCAGTCGACATACTAACTTATGAGTTGGGTTATCTCGTTGCCAGTGAGTTCTTTATCTTTGAGATGTTTTTTTGATTTATTTTCTTTATCATACACACCTAGAACTCTGAATGATTTTAGTTGCTGTTGCTCAGGATAAAATATTGCACTGGACATTTCTGTAGAACTGTAGGGTCTTACCGGCTCATATAGATACCGCTGTTGCTGGGTTGACAGGCCATCGAGGGACCTTTGCAGTAGGAAAGTTTTTTTTGTTGATCTGTATGAACAAAAGAATATTTTGTTGATATCTCCCCATATGAAGACTGATGAACAGATTGTAACAATCTCATGATAACTAGCTGATATATAATTTTAAAAAAGACAAAGAAAGTGCACAAAACTAATTAAATATTTTCTAAAATTATGGAACTATATAAAATGTATTATAGTGAATTGCTTTTGCTATAAAGTTGATCTCCTATGATATATTAAAATTATCTAAAATTCAATATATTACTAAGTCTACCTAATCATTGAGTTTTTCAGAATTAAAGGATTTATTTATTAAATATTGTCAATCAATATTGTAAATTATTAAAATTATTTATTTTAGCTTCTATATATTTATGAATTATATTTGGCTTATGTTTAATACTTTAAAAAATTTAGTGAATCATAATTAGATAATTATTTATAAGTTTAGGTATAATAAATAAAATAACATTGTGAATTACAGTTTGTTAAAATTATTTTTAGCAAGTATTTGAAAGAATACTGAAAATATATTCTGAATATCATTATTAAAATATGATAATATAGTAATATAATCATTATTTAATTAATTATGTGTTTGATCAATTTATTATTTAATTGATGGTTATATATATCATATGTAATATCAAAAAGAGAAAAAAAAGTAAGTATGATTAAAAACAATAATGTTTAAATTATTTTAACAAAATCACTCTTGGTATCTCTTAAACTGAGTTTAACTGAGATCATAATTAGTTGTTATTGATATTTGTGTTTTTCTTATTTCAGGACCTTTATGTCACACAATCAGCGGGCAGTTCTGCCTCAACTACTGTTTACACATTTTACGATAATCAGTAAGTTGCTAAAAGAAATGTTTTCTGTTTGAAACGTTAATTATTTACATTATTGAGGTGTTTCTTTCTAAATTACTCCTCATATTATATCAAAACGAACAATCATTTAGTTACTACAATAAAATGATTCCATCATGATTTTCTAAAAAATATTTGTTTTAATTTTTATGTACTTTATAAATGGGCGGCTCAAATCATACTAAAGCTCTTTAGATGTTGGATTGGGCAATACTATATCTATTAGTGAGTGTTTGTCAACAAATTTATAAATATTGTTGTTTATTAATGTTATAGAAATAAGGTTTACATTTTTTTAAACTGTCTGCAATAAAGCTGTATATACCCCACTCCATCCACGAACAAAGTTTTACTTCTGATGATATCCTGTATCGCAACTTTAAAAAAAGAATCCGAATTATTGATAGTGATATAGTAGAATTCACATATTATGCATGTGCATACTTTACTGTATTATATTAGTTATTTGTTTTACAATTACATTGTTTGAATGGGCATGTGTATATTTAGTCAACCTTCTTTCAAGGAAGTTTCTTTGCTCTCACACTTGAGACTACTATTTGTGATGCACGCTTTATATTATGAACTAATTTGATCTGCTCTTGCAATGTGGATCAATTCATTACTACTCCACAATATAGGCATCGCATAATGATATAAGATATACATTTTATTTTTCATTTCAGGTTAATCTCGGCTTTGTCGCTTTCCATAATCTTCCTTGTTTTCGAGCTGGGTAGCTTCTTTTTTGGCGTCAGTATGTTCAACCAGATGCACAACCTGATGTGTATCCTTTGTGGCAGTTCAGTTTATTTGATTAATCAAAAATAGTATATATGCTTACCTATTCCCATATATATTTGTGCATATGTATAATACTAAAGGGAGCCAATAAGGTACGAAGGCGTATCCAAGAAGGTATTGTTTTCCAAAATATTTAGCATATTGATATTTTAAAAATTAATTGTCGAAGTTTTTCATATTATAAATTTCATTCATTTATCGTTTAAATGTAGCTTTTTATAATTTCTAATTATTTTTAGGTACTAATACATATTGTATATAGCAATCTCAAGCATAAGTTTAATAATGCTAAACTGTCTGGTTAGATAATTTTTCACTTTCTAATGCTCCAAAATAATGATAAGCATATTTCTATTTTACCAAAAAATAAAAGCTCTAACCTCTGCAATCGAGATCAACCCAGTCCTTATTATAATCAGCTTATTATTTTTGTTTAAATGTAAACTACAAACTTCTTTAACAGCAACAAACCAACATTAACTCAGCTATATTTATGCACATGGCCGGATCGTTGCTCTGTGGCTATTATATCGTTTCAATCTGGACAGTCACCAGCTACTGGTACATCTTCGCCTTTACCACCGCCTTTCCCATGATCTGTGAAGTGGGATTGATCAGCGTTCGACTGGGCTGTCGTCAGGGACTCTAGTAGTCTGCCTATAGCTAACGGATCCCCATCGGGTGGATGCAGGCTTCATTATCTTAGTCACTCGATTGTGCGAGTGGCGGTCTATTTATAGTATAGAAATCATTAATTAATCACTTTTTAGAGTAGCGCGTCAAATCCGAAGATATCATGTGCGCTCTACAAATTTGTTCATGGTATAACTGCACAAAACCAGATGTATTCCTGTTCAGATTTAAGTTTTTTGTTATATAGCGCATACAGGTTTATGGGTGATTTCCATCTTAAAAAAATAATTTATATTACTTGTAATAATCATAGTAGCCTAAGGAACATTTACACATTTTATTATTTAATTTGTCATCCCGTGAAAGTTCTAATTTATCTTTTATGCAACAACATATTTAATTGAGCAAAGCTAATTTTAGTAACTGATTTATGAAATACTTTTTTTGTGACTGATTTGTGGGAGAGGATTAGGCATATATATATACATAATTAGGGTCTGGTTAATAAACGCGGTGTTTTATAAGCGCGAATCTGAATAAGCGTGTCAATGAATTAGAGCGATATGGGCTGTACCTTATTCAGAGCTTGAAAAGAATCTGTCTAGCTTTCACAAGCTCTGACAAATTAAGTTACGCGCTTAATCACATCTCGAACGAGCCACCTTATAGGGAATTTAACATAATATCGTTAATAAAAAGTGATGCGCTTAATAAACCGAATTGTAATTATATAACTAAACTATGCTATAGCACTATGATGTACACTTTGACATCAAACTTTTCTATGGATACCGTTTTTCTATATTTCAAAATGGCTCATGCAATGTTATTTTCAGTGTTATTGATTCGGTGAAGTGTTTTAAAATTGATTAATTTGATAAAGCCTTTATTGTACAGTTTTGTTATCATTTGCAATCCCATGATTATAAAACATTAATTTGATTATTAATATATCTAAATAAGTTTAAACTTTTAAATATTCCATATTCACAGAGAGTACTATTTAATATATATATATATATTGTCATTTCTTTATGTAAAGTTGGAAATATTAATTGAAATGGTATATTGGGAACTAGGGTTTTTAATAGAAATTTTAAAAAAAATTATTTAAAATTTGAAAAATACCTTTACTCGAGTGATCGATATAATATTTTGTTGAATCACTTTTTAAATTGTATATTTTTTAAGACACACGTTTAGATATATGAGCCAATTATAATAGATACTTATTTAAGTCAACTTCTAACAAGCAAAACAAATTTATTTGTGGATGTTCTTTTTTTGTAATATTATCATGTATCATATTTTAATTTGTTTATATTATTACCTTCTTCTATAATATATTTCTTGTCAAATTTATATCTTTTTATGTTTCACTATGTTGATTAAAACATTCATTATAATATAATAAATTTGGTGTTCTACTTTAACTGTTTGAAAGTAGTATAACATTATCTGCTCTTGTATTTGTCAATTTCCAGAATCGATTTATTGCCCCATAATTACATAATATAATGTAATTTTGACAAAGTTTAGAACTAATATCGTGCAGTATGTTAAGGCTGGTTATCCTATACAATACAATTGTCATAATGACTTATTCAGTATTTATATTTTGTTGTATATATTATACTATTT
The DNA here is from genome assembly GCA_034780555.1 of Coelogynopora nodosa. Lineage (NCBI taxonomy): Eukaryota > Metazoa > Platyhelminthes > Proseriata > Coelogynoporidae > Coelogynopora > Coelogynopora nodosa. The sequence continues at coordinate 10,284 of JAUZND010004519.1, forward strand.
TATCTTGTGTAAATAAAGAATGTGTTTTAGAATGTTTAAAAGAAGACTTCTTTAAAACTGATTTTAGCTGAATTTAATGAAGGAGAGACGGGCATCTATCTTTATAACAGTTAAGAGGAAATGATTAATATAATCACAATATGTAAAAAGTAAACTCTCTTCCCATGATCCTAATTGGAAGTTTGACTTAATGTTTACTTTATAAAGTTAGCTTTATAAATAAAACACAGTAATGTAGTTCATTTTGTATAAATAGTAAATTAATTCCATTTTTTGCCGAAAATCTGATATACTAAGTTGTTTTCTAGAAATTAGTTTTAAAATACTTAATTTGTATTGTTTGACTTGTGCAAACTATACTTATAAATTAAGAATTCTGCCGAAAATAATTAAATTTAAATGTGAAAGATTGATCTGAATAATTAATCGAAATCATGTGATCCAATAATGAAAACTTGATTCTTATTGAAATTGTAAGATATGAATGTGCAATAAAAGTCAAATAATATAGTGCTGCACAAATAAAGTGGATTGGTTTGAAAAGCCTTGAGACATCTTAAAATTGTTAACTTTAAATTTACTGTAAAAGCAAGAAGTGAAAGAAATTATCTTAACTTTTCGGAATGAGAAATTAACTTTTCTGAGGTGAGACGCCCAGTTTTCGTTTAGAGGGTGCACAACTCTCGCTAAGCACACTTACCGTGAGCTTCCTATAAGCCATCGGTGGACCTACTATTTCCACTTTAGCCGCCGAAGTCTCACCACACATAGGATCACTTTTATGCGTTTCAATTAATTAGCTATTCATTTATTCTACACTATGTGCAGCAAAGGTACATTATATAAGTTATAGGTGCATTTTTGTAAAAACAACTGTTCCTGACACCTCTAGTTTTTTCTTTGCTAGGTATAAAAAAATGATTATCGTCATACAAAAATCTGAAGGAAGACTGATTAACTCATATTTTTTGGTTTTATTGGTAAGAGTAATATGTCACCTATAACACTCACAATAAACTAAATAGAACTATCCAAAAAGTAAATTATAATAATTATTTTAGTATTCGTACGTGGTATGCTACTGCCAAATATAAAGAACCTGTATATTTGTTTCACAAACATATGGGCGCGACCCTTTTTATCAAGTTACGCAAATATAAAATACACTAAAAATATTTAAATACCTAATACGTTTGTTTACTTTTGTTTTAATTAATTACAAATGTAACCAATTTTTACGTGACCATAACACATTGCTAATATTTTTACTATTATCATTAGGATAACCTCAAAGTATCAGTTAAAATGAATTGCAGCCCTGTAGCCAGGCAGGTCGTTTGATTCCGCCGGGGGGGGGGGGGGGGGGGGGGGGGGGGGCGGGGG
>JAUZND010004520.1:0-11666 GCA_034780555.1 Coelogynopora nodosa
GCTAACATCACCAACAGCGCTCTGAGAAGATTATTGGGGGAGGGAGGGTGGTAAGGGGGCATGATCAATGCTAGCATCTCCAACAACGCTATGAGAAGATTATTGGGGGAAGGGAGGGTGGTAAGGGGGCATGCTTAACGCTTACATTAATTATAAATAATGTTGTTACATGCATCATTATATCATTATAACATAATATCGTATTATGGACTCACTTCAGAATTGACTCATGATAATACCTTGCATATTTAAGAAAATAGTTTAAATGTAGAATATTCGAGTGTTGCAACAGCTGCTAATGACAATAATATCGCAGGTAAATAAAGTATACTTTTATACAGTAAAAATTAATCAATTTTCATAAAATAATTGTATAACTGGGTAGGTATTGCTAATTAGACTTAAAAATAAGTTGTCAATAATGAATAAGTTCGGTTAATATTTCCCCCCAAAAATATTGATGATAAAAAAACTCGTTTCATAAGGTATAACATGAATATAGACATAATAATCATCAAGTTGTCGTTGTTAATTATATGTATATCGCAAGTAGAATTCTCCATGCGGCTCTAAGAAAAGGTATTGATGAATTTTGATAGACACAGTAATCGACAGGTAAATCCATCTGCAGACCGGTTTCGAGGTATTTGCCCCTCATCAGTACAAAGTAGGAATCGAACGTGCAACCCAGCGATCCGTGAGCGAACCCACCTATCACAAGCCAAGGCCACATATAGCAGGGGTAGAGTCAAAATATCGCAGCTTGTGGCAACACTGATACTCCGTTAACCTAACGATTAATACACTTAGTTTGTCGTTAGGATCGATCGATAATCCTTTAGACCAATGAGAGTAGGCCAGACAGACTAACCTTGGGCATACCGGTCGTGCCGCTAGTGAAGATGTAGACGAGAGCATCCGTCGCCTTGACAACCCGTGTTGGTGGTCTAGTGTTACTCATTCCAGCTACCAGCTGGTCCAGGTTGTATCCCACTTGTTGCTGTGGAGATGTGATGGTTGTTTGGTCCACTGAAATACCTGGTTTGTGGGTTCATTAAGAGAAAATTTAAGATATTTAAAAGGCAATAATATTTTCTTTCCATTTATAAATAAAGACTAATGTTTGCACGACCTTATAATTGGGAAATAGTATGAACATACTTTCTGTATTACTATTATGCATGCAGTCAACTATAGAATAGACAACGACTATATTGGATACTCAATTTCGGCTAAATATTATAATTCGCAATAAATACCAAAATTGATCAGAAAAAACGTAAATTATAATTATTGCAAAAAAAGGAGTTTTAAGAGATTTTAAAACGATGTCTTTTCAGGTAGTTAGGTTGAACAGAAATCGTTTTTCAAAAAATTATAATAAAAAATAAACTTCTCAAACAGTACTTCAAAACGTACGACAATTAAGGCACAAATCTAAATCAAACATTCAGGAAGTGTTTATATTCCTAATTGTAAGTTTATAACGAAAATCTAACGCGATCAAAAAGAGTTTTCAGTCTGTAAAAGATGAAACACAACGCGATTATTCTACTGCTTTCAATTGAAACAGTCGCCCGTGAATTCAACCTGCTCTAAATCTGTATTATAAAACGGACCTAAAATTAGCTACAAATAAGATTGCAAGCCGGCCCCGGGTGCCGTAACCATGACAATTCGACCAGGAAGCAGCCCACCTTGACTGGAGTAGAAGAGGGGGATGTTGTTCGCCTGCAGTCGGTCCCCAATCTCCAGAACGGCACCCTGAAGTTCAACCCCGTAGATGAGCGCCCTACAGCCCGGTCCCAGAATACACTGGAGCAAGCTGTCCTGGCGCAGATTGAAGTTGATCAGAGCACTAATCACTCCCACCTGGAAGCACACAATAGGTGGAGAGTAGTAGGAGATATGTCGACTCTGCACTTAACAGAGTACATTTAACAGTCGTGATCTGGGTCAGCATTCAGGCTTGATCCAGAGTCTACATATCTCCTACTACTGTGGAGTCACCATAGACAGGTGGATAGAAGGGCTGACCACCTTCATCCAATCAAATACTAGCTGGATAGCGGTGCTATGGAAACAAGTTTTTTATGCTACGTATACTGATCATTTGAGACATCAACATGGTATAAACGTGTTATTATTAAAAGTTTAAATACTAGTTAGGAAGAGTGTAATTACCAAGAGATGAAATAATTCTTAATTCTACTTTTATCCATGCTTTGAGGGTAGATTTTCATGTTTATTCCGCAGAGTGGGAATATATATAATATGTATGTGTAACAAAGCTCAGATCTAAACACTTAATAAAATTAATCGATTCTTATCTCAAATAAACTACATGTCTAGGATAGTTTATTTATAACATTCACTTTCAATATTCATATATTTACTGAATCTACTAAATTACAAGCGCAATAATAAAAAAATACTACATTGATCAAGTCGTCAATTCTTTTTTTCCAAAAGAAAACATTTAATGTCACTGAAATTATCCAATTGATCTTATTAAATACAACCGCTGCAAAAGGAACCTTGTCTGAATTCAAAATTAGTTTAATGAATATGTATAAAGTTGTCATAATGTTGAAATAAAATGTGTACTTAATAAATCCATCTGCAGAGCTCATGACACTATTGCTTGCGTCACCAATAGATTCACATACTTGAACAAATAAGTGGATTGAATAAAAGAAATTCGATCAAATGCCTACATGTACTTTACAGTTACTAATACCATAGAAAAGGAGTCGTATATATGAGAACTAATGTACTTAACGTGAGTACTCATTCAAGCACTTCTAAGAAAATTTAATGATGTAGACGTCATGCTGTGTCATATACATATATCATATAGATCAAAATATGTTTTTAAGACATTAAACAGAAACTGTGCTATTCAATATATGTACCTAAGCTAATAATTATTTAAAACACAGAGTACAAGTTGTAAATACAAAATACTATTTATTATCAAAACACAACACGGAACATTTCAACAGGCACTATACAATAGTTACAATAAAATGTGGAATGAACAACGTTCGAAAAAATGTCAATCTGCAGTCCCTTTCAAGTGAATTTTTTTCAATCATTTTTGTATAACACACTAACTAAGTGACACTGCAGTATAATACGAAAGTTTTCTATTTTCATTCGCTATCCACAGTAACCGACCGAGTTATCCATAAATACTTCGTTGATAGATTAATGACTAGAATAAAGTCGCACATGTTCGGCGTGTACCACCAATCTATCTAGTCTACCATAAAACATTTTTCTGTACTCACTAAAATAGACGATAAACATAGTTAAACAATCTCAATAGCCAGAAACAGATAATTCCAAAACCGAGGAGTTGAAGAGAAATCAGACGTAACATATATTTGTAGTGTTCAGTGCGGTTACAATGTTTCGTCCACGAATATACAATTGCTAGTCGAAGAAGAGAGACAAAAAATCCATAAAATTTAACACTTATCCGCAAAAATTAAGTGAATCCTTCAAGATTAACTCTACTCCAATTATATGATAAAAATACGATTTAATTTATTATAATCATTTGGTGAAACCGAAATCGAAAACCTCAGTAGACCAATGCTTCAAATTAAGTAAGAATATAATGTATACATTTTGTTACATCATAGATTAACAACATATATATATATTTATATAAATTCAGTCTGTCAGTCGAGGGTTCACAGTTTAGTGTCCAAAAAGTGATACATAATTATCGATTAACAATACCAGTTCATATTTAGCTATATCAAGAAGGAATCAGTTTTTGAACATTCCCACCGATAACTTCTAATAATCGTGCACTCTGAACACAAAATCATTCCAGATATTGGGCTAAGACAAACAGTCAATCAATAGAAAGCCATCTGGGCGGGGAGAACATTAATATAGAAGAATAATTACGTTCAACGATATTATCGAATACGGAAAACACCATCAATTATTCCAATTATTTTACGCATTGCAATTTTGTGTAACACTATGACTAATTAACCACGAAGGTGGTGATGATGTATCAATAAAAGCAACAATTTTAACGTATAATAACATTATTAAAAAATATTTGTTATATTATTTTTGTGTAAATTATTAAAATGAAAATATTTTTAACACTTTCTTTCGACTTTATGATTTTAGCAGCTTCGAGTAGGTTACTTAAATTGATAATAACAAATAAACTATATCATATACGGCAAATACGACTCAGTTTCAAATACAAAACAACTTTGGTAAAAAGACAACCCTACATAAGGCAACCCTACATAAGACAACCCATTCGTACATAATCTTTAGAAAGCTGTGAGTGGTAAGCCACATGCCACAGGGACGTCTACAATATAATGTACGGTATTACTTGTTATACTGAAGGAAGGAAGTTTGCTACTCATACAACTGATAACTAAAGCAACAGCCCACTATATTTTAAAGTTATAATTGAAAAAATACATTTACAACATTTTAGAATTAGTGGTGTTATTGAAACTGTGTTTCATGTTAAGTAGAGACGGAATGTAGAATAAGAATCAGTAGCGCAAAGGATTAAAATCACATTGATTGATTATTGAAAAGATAATAAGTTCTTTCGTCTTTCGAAATCACCCCTGATTCGTCAACTATTTATTGTTAAAAGAATAACATCGATTATAATATATACTTACAGATTACAAGTGTTTTGATATACATAGAAGGCCGATAGACATTACCAAGGATTAAGGTTACAGTATTTTGATGATTATATTCAATTATCACACTGAACAGTGTTTTAAAAAGAATGTAGTCAAATATACATATGTATATTACATTTACCATCTAGGGAGTATAGGTTGTCAATAGCAACCGCTGCCTAAAAGTGACTACATTGTATTTATAATCAATTGGCTTAAAGGAGGAGGAGGAATACAGTGTGAATATTTTAGAAGGAGTGTTTATATTGTATTTTTTATTAGTATAAATGTATTGTATTACACCCGGTAGCAAGGTGTCCACAACCTCAAAAAACAGGAAATCTAACCATCTCGGGAAGTACCAATTTAGAGTCAAATTGACCCACTAGTGTTTTACTGCTCTAAATTAAATAAGAATATTGATCTAAACCTTCAGTCCCTGACTAATTCCTAACGTACTTTCGATTCCATATAATTGTATAGAATATACTTAAGAACACTTGAAGACATGAATCTATACATTTTGCAAAATATGTATTACACTTGCTGATAACTATTGTGATGTTAATATTGACAAAAAAACAGACCAAAAATTATAGAATAAATTAGATATTTAGAATCGACTTAGAATTAAAAGGATTACACTATTTAAGTTGCATATTTAATACAGTATACACCTTGAAGAATGTTCACAATTAGCCACGAAGCTAATGAAATGAAGAATATAATTCATAATTTGTTAAAATCACATCTTCCTTGTTAGTGTGACAACCAGTTCGTCACAAATAACTAGACCACATTTAAGATCAAACAGTATAATATTATTCCTTACTTTAGCACAGCCAAGCCAAGTAGCCACAAAGATCGGCCGCGACTCCATGAACAGGGCAACTGCATCTCCAGACTGAAACCCAGATTGCAGTATGTAGTTGGCTACCTGATTGGAATAGGCATCAAGTTCGGCATAGGTCCAGACATCATCTCCATTAGCTGATACGCATGCTCGTTTATTTGGATGAAGTGCAGCTCGCTCCATGAACAGCTCAGCCACACCAATGTGTTTACGATGCATACGCATAATCCCGACACGGATTTTCAATAGAACAATAACAGCTCTGTTAGGAAAACGATGATTTGAGGGGATGTTAGGACTTGTTTAACAAGAAAGATATAAGAGATGCAATACAAGTTAATAAATCAATTACAGAAATACTTATAAATGAAGGCAACCACCAGTGTATTGTAACCCAACTTAACTTGATCTAAAATGTTAATAAAAATCCTCTTGTCTAATTATGTATCACATGGTACATTAGAACACTGGTTTAACCTACCATGGCTTTCATAATTAGCTATAAGAGGTGGGTTTGAAAGCTATTTTGATGTTGAAGTCTATATTGGTTTCAGAACAGGATGATCTATAAATAGGATATAACTGTCATCATTTAACTTATACAGTACCATATTATAACATATTTTTTAATTGAAACACAATAAGACAAAAATAATGTCAGTTATATACTAATTATAAATAATTCCATTCTGTGTAATTTAATTGTAGTTTCAGTTTTAAGCAGTATTTTTAAGGAAGTTAAACATACAATAGTAATTACATAACTGTAACTGTGGAATAGCTGTTTAAAATACCCTCAAATACAATGATTTCTACACAATTGAATTCTACTGTACGTATTAACTTATATCTTGGCTGACATGTAAAAGTATCCTAGATGTGAACTTTATGAACTTTTCAGTAAATTGGTCTAAAGATTTGGCTACTTTTATCAATAATTCGACCACTGAAATCAATTATAGTTTTATATAGGTTGTATATAAGTTAATAACAGGCATGAGAGCAACAGGCAACAAATATCCAGAAAATACAATATTTGTTTAGTTATGGCTATCCTTTTAGTATAGACTCTAAAATGGTGCAAAACTCAATTTGTTTAGGGTTTAATGACTTACAATGCATCAAAAAGTATATTATGATTTATTCACTTCCTTGATTTTAATTTGATTTTCCAAATATACATATACCATATCAGACCGGGAGCTACTTCTAGAAATTATCAAAATTCGAGCATAAAAGGCCTGCTATGCATATATTGAGTAACTACCACCTGGTAGTTCACAAAAATGTAATTCTTTTGTAATGCAACCAGTCATATGATGTCACTGACATTAACAAAAATTAATAAAAGTCATCATTTTATAAAAATTTGAGCATACCTGAAATTCCTTTCCCAAGTTGTTGACCATGTAAACAAGAATCACAAATTTCAGTCATTAATCAGCTTGAGAATCGATAAAAGTAATAATTCAAAATGGCGGCCATAATATTTTCCTCTATTTTACTCAAAAGCTAATCATATTTAGAATATCAAGTAAAAAAATTACAATTTGCCTTTAATTTCAATATATTATGCTTTATACCTAATCTTTCTTTTGAAAAAACTTATGAAGAAAAAATACTATTTCGATTGTATAATTATATTAAACAAGAAACAAAATGATAGCATACAACACTTGCATGATACAAATCAATATTTTATAGCAGAAAAAGTTTGACAATGTATGTATAGGGTAAAAACAAAAACATAACATTATTTGTCATTTAAGTCAGAATCCGAGGTAGCAATTTTGTCATAAGATGTCTCTTTCTTCCTCAGGTGGAATTTAGCATTTGTTCACATATTTTAATTATAACAACATTCAAGCATTGATTTTGTTGCCAAAGAAGTAATTCTTGCAGAAGCACTTTTTTTAAATCAGCAGAACACTCCACAAATACCAATAATACTAGTGTTGAAGCTGGCAGTGAATGGAAGAAGTGCAAAAGTTCAGGATTTATTGCATTATGCTCTTATATATCGAAATCCATTGATGAAATTAAACCTGAATGGTTTGAGTCCCTTTATGAATGTATCTTGATATATTTAATGACCTAGAAGTATCGGTTTGCACCTCTTGGTACCTTAAGGACATGCTTGAGGACATTTGAGGACATTTGTGCCAATCTCAGGGATGATGGAAATTATCTCTAAATTACTTGTATTCCAGAAATTTCTGGCATTAGCTTCCACCAGTACATCCCCTATAAACCAAATAAAGTTGGTCTAAAGTTATTCTGGGTAGCTGGCTGAGACAACTATATACCTCAAATGTCTCCTCTATATTGCTGAAGGCATGCTATCAGCTGCTGAAAATGAGGAGTATGTTGGTCACATATCAGCACATACTGCTTGTGGATAGGCTATAAACTGTAATAGATGAGCTACACTTGTTGGTACTCTGAAAGCTAATTCAAGATGCCTTCCTGTTTTGGCACTGCAAACTGATGGCCATAGTCCTCATACAATATGTTTGTTTTGGGATAAGGTCAAGGAGTCTGACAATGTGTTCTCAAAAATGTACATATCACTGAAGAATCTTGGTCCCAAGGATTGAAAGAGTGAAATTGTATTCTTCTATAATCAAACAAAGTCAGGGGTGAACATTCTTGATATGCTTGTCATGGGTTACAGCTAGTCAAAGCAAAAATGTTGATGTTAATTTCATGATGATAAATTACAGACATATCTATGTAGCTTGCATAATGTATCAAATGGTAAACAACAATAAAGAAAGTGAATACAACTTTAAGAAAGAGTTAACCTATGAGCTGGTAATGCTCCTTTTCTGTTGAAGATCTTAAATATGTGGTCTGAGAATTAATAAAAGAAGCCATGAATTTGGTCAGAATTGAACTGACAAATGTTCAAGGGCAGTATAGTGTCAGTGTCATCCAGGTGCAATGGGACTGTGTTCCTTTTGCCTTATAGTAAGAGACTGATAATCAAGACTCTGTGCAGTGCATATGTTGCAAACATCAAATCTGCTATCTGCTCGGAATGCTAACTGTGAGATCCTCCTCTACGTATATGATATATTTTATTACAATACAATCCAAGTATGTTTACACCATACTAAATATGTATCTGACTTTACAAGTGTCCTAAATCAAATTGTTTAGCAGGTTTAACCATTAAGACTTGATCATAAAGGAAACATGTATAATAACTTATATTTATATAATAAAAAGGGAAGATAAGATGACTAAATAATGGTGCAGGACTTTGGACCTTAATCAGCTAAAAAAATAAAGTGGTGAAAAATATGGTAATTATTACTATTAATAAATAATGGCATACTATTAATAATAACATTCCATTATACACTTAGTATTTATAATAGCTTACAATGAAAATTTATATTGTATAATTATCATATATTTCAATAAATATAATTAATGGGAGATTCATACTCATAATCATACTCATAGACATACATAAACTAAATCGGACTAAATCTAAAGTCAAGACTAAACTCTCTCTAAATACAAAGTAAAATTATAATTTTCTGTAATATCTTCTATTCTATTTTTTATTATAATTAAGTTTTAATAATTATCAACTGTTTTTTCTAAATTTCAATGACTGTGCCTTAAATGTGGCATAGTAGTTTTATGATCAAATGAATTTTTATATTAACCATTACTGTATATATAGACTATAGTCAAGATTCAAGGATAAAGTCAAAGAAATATTGTCAACTTAACCATTGGCATTAATGCTTAATGAAATAATGAAATAATGAAATAAAAACATCAAAAAATATATAATTATAAATGTTATACATACCTTAAATCACGTAAACCAGTAAATAGTATAACCCTGAGAAATCGCCATCCACCAAAAATGGTATAAATAATGAATGCACATAAAGCACTTATATAATATGGTAGTCCAGCAATAATATTTAAAACACAAAATGAGGTGATAAATATAATCCAAATATTGTTTTTAAGCATTGACAATATCGTCATTTTCAATAGTCCGACCTTAAGATTCAGAATAGGGATGAAATATATTTTGTATCTCTTAAAAATGACTCTTTAATTTAAAGGAAATCTCTATATTTAGTGCATTTATAGACCATTACCAAGAGCGGAAAGTAATTTTTTAATTATATTTTAACTAATCATAATTAAGATATATAAAACAAATTAATATTTTATCCAATCATAAATTTATTTTAAACAAATCAAAAACGATAAATAAAAATATGAAGTGTATTTTGCAATCAGATTATACCAATAATCATCCCTCAGAATTTTTAGTTTGCTAGGTCATTCGATTAAAAACGTCAATGCAAATCGACCGCTTCAATGTTAGATTTCGATTATTAAAGTAAGTAAATTAATTTTTCTAAATAGATATGGAATAATCGATTAAAGCTTCATAATATATATATATACTCAAAAATTAACCCAGTTGCACTAGATAATTTAAACTGACTAGAGAGTTTGATTAAGTAATAGTGACAGGTGAACATTAGGCACATGACTCATAAGTCATAAGCCCTTTTCTCATTCTACACCTCCCCCAATTAATTAGAATTTTTATTCCTTAATTTCTTAGTCATTCTCGACGAGGGAAACTAAATTATATTGAAGAAAGTTTTTTTTAAATACAATAAAATGTTTATTTCTGCTGTAGTTTTTCTTTAGTGAGCGATAGAAATATTCCCGAAATTTTACCAAATATTTCGGATCAATTGCTTTTATACTTACATATAAAAGGTCTGCATTGAATATTTTTGAGCAGGTAACCCCCAGGTATTCCCAATTACGCTTTAAGCATGTCATTACTGGCAGCAATTAAATTTTCTCGGTTCAAGATATTTATTTATTGGTGAGAAGTCATATATATGCGGAGCTTATTCTATTAATTAGATTAAGAGAAGAATATACACATATAAATGTCTATCTTTCTTTTGCAATTTGGAGTACAATTATAACTGAATATATTGAGATTAGTAACGTATAAGCATGTTTTCGATTTTATCCCGTATAATTTTGTTCTCAGAAAAATGCTTCGAACTTGTTTAATAATGTATATCTAATTTGTTTGACTTTATTGTGTTGATTTTCTTTTTCCTGTGCAATATAATTTGCTATTCATATACAAATTTATGCATTCATATTAACTAATTCCATTTATTTCATTCTCCTGATAATTATTTAAGACATTAAATCTATCAAAAATTTCAGTAATATCCTGTGGCATTCGTGAGTCTATATTAAAATTTATAAAAAGCTTATTTCATCACTTTCTAAACAAGCAAATATGTTAGTCTTGATGCAATCCATTCGCAATATTTTACGATGTAAAGGAAATAATATTAAAATGTAGACATATTTTTTAATTATTCCATATTGATTTAAATTAATAAAAAATGCTTCGAATGAATGCACTGTAAATATATAATGTATGGCTACAGCTACGAACGTATGTGTACTACTGTTGGTTATGTTACACTAATATATTTGACGTAATACATACATAGATATGTAGGTACCTATTGCTTTAATGTCTTACATATCAAATTGTGTGTTGTATCAAATTACTCTTTTCGTGCAGCACACATTCTTGTATTTATATATGCGTTATTTAGTCGGTTTTATTATTGTTTGTTATGGATGCATATTTATTGTGATATTCCAAATATTCCTGTTTAGGTAATTATGAATATTTACAATTTTCAGAAACTACAGCCTTGGCCAAAAGTTTAGCACGCTTATAAAAAACAATGTATTTTTCATACGATTTTCAATAATTGTCGCTTATTAATTTTAAAATTAAAATTTAACAATTCTAATACTATTGTACTTACAACTATCTAGATTACTAGTAGTATTTTGGAAAAACAATGTTTTTATCACTTTAGAAAGTTCTAGAATGTTATGCACGTGGTAGCCATTTTTCATAAATCATGGGCAAAAATCGTGAAATATCCTCTGAAAAGCGGACTCAAGCCGTTGTGTTGTCAGAGCAAGGCCTCACAAATACCGCAATTTTATTTCTCTTGGATGTAAGCCGATCTACAGTTACCAGAACTCTTCAACGTTATCATGAACGTGGAGATTTCAAGTCACGA
>JAUZND010004521.1:5414-32345 GCA_034780555.1 Coelogynopora nodosa
TCTATATCGATTCTTATACATGTCTATATCGATTCTTATACATGTCTATATCGATTCTTATACATGTCTATATCGATTCTTATACATGTCTATATCGATAAAACTTGGGACAAGCTGATTAATTTACTTTATTGTAAAAACATTTTATATACGTAGATATATTTATAAATTTGTAAGATGTCTACTTATTTAATCTTTTCCATATTAATAAATACAAAGACATTAAAGATAATACAAATTTTCCATATTGCATCCATCAATATATTAAACATTGTGTGTAATTTTTATTCTAAAAATAAGTCTTTTTTAGTAGACATTTCAGTTTTATTAGTGTTTATCACCAAAAGTTGTCAAGAGTTTCATATTTAAATATAAATTGTTATTGATATCAATAGATTCTTGTAGATTTTTTAATCTTATATTTAGTATTTAGATATACATGTAGACCAATTTAAAATGGTTAAATTAATTGACTTACCATATTAGTCTGGCGTCTGAATAGTGCGTCTTGTTAATTCTACCTTTGATCACCTTTGTAAGTTACTCCTTAAATAATAAATTAATTCAATTGTAGACAGCCGTAGTTGTAAACACGGAATAGATTACAAATGACGTCATGTCTAATACAATATATTATGTCATTGGTGTGCAGATATGTATTGTTATTACACTCAATTATGGTCGCAATTATAATAAAACGAATAATATATTGTTAATAAAATTTTTAACTCTGTATTACATTGTTGGTTAGCTATAAACTTCGTAATATTGGTCTTCGCAATATTGGTCTTCATTGTTCAACCGATTTAGAATTTTTAATATAATTTGTACAAAAAAACTAATTGTCAACTTGAAAAATCCAAAAAAAAATCGAAATTTTAATTTTTCACAGAACACATATTTTGTACACTTTTTACTAGTAATTAATAAATAATATTTTTAGAAAATTAATTTTAGAAAGAAATGTTCATATTCAGCAATAATTAATCAATGCTCTCCATTAATATTTATATTAAAAAATATTTTCAACTTAGTATATATATAATATTTAATGTCTGAACCAAGGAATCCTGCTGGAAATAGGCCTGCTTATGTAACGGCTAAAAATAGCTTTCCTTTCCGGGTTGTATAGGATTCCGTGGTCTGAACAATAAAGTAATAAGGATTTTTTGAAGAAATAATATTATCGAAAAATGGAAATTATCATCGTTCAATTAATGTGAAAATGGTACAGCTATTTGAAAAAAGTATTTGAGCTATACTTTTTTCATTTTGCTAAATTAAATGTTGTTATTTTAACATCTTGTACTGTGTAACAATTATAATAATTTAAATGATATTTATTCGTTCTTAATATGTAAAGAGATAATGGTTTTATGTAGACAAAATTTATTATTTTATATGATTATTGAAAATGTTATAACAATCATAAGTTTATACAAAAGAGGATAGACGTTATGATAACTTTTCTTAAAAGGTTCTTAAAAATTCTGCGAATGATCCGGGAATGACCTTAAATGATACTGGAATGACATGGATTTTGGAAGAATAATCTACCGATTGAAATTAACATTCGTCAATGAAATATTTTCTCCTTGATTTTTGGAATTCTGACAAACAAGAAATTTAAGACCCACTAATTTGAATTATATGGCGAATTTACAACTTGATATTATTTATATATCAATATATCAATATATTGATATTAATGGTTGTATGAATTATGTAAATATAAATAAAATAACAGTTTAAAGTTATATTAAAGTTACATTTTAGAGTTTTAATATTCGACGAGTATCCATATTACAACCATAAAAACTTTTTTGTTGATTTCCTGTTTATTTTTACATTTTTTTATAAGAATTAATACGTTTATAACTAATACAACAGTGCAACTATGACATTTATTTGTAAAAAGGACTAATCAGATTCTTAGTGGATTTTAGTATTTTTAGAAAATTATGTAACTGTTCAATGTGTTTTCGTTGTGTTTCAGTATCAATTAACATGTGTTATATTATTGGATTTTTAGCAAAATAATCTCTTCTATTTCTTACATTCTATTTCCCTCTCAGGTAAACTAGGTATCGCACTCTCGTATGTATAATTATCTTTTTGCCATTTAATACGTTTAATATAACTCCCATATCTTAAGAGGTAAACAAAAGGGACGTACAGGCATTTAAGCCATTAAAAGATTACATACAAATAATGATGGATAATAATCAATAAGTATTGTAATTAGAATTATATTGTAATTATTTTAATAATTCAGATATGCCGGTTTCAGAAACCATACGCGGAGAGAGCTTAAACAAAGGATATTATTTAACACAATTTTTAAAATAATATAGACTGTTATAATGTTATTATCACCATTAAATAAGCAAATTGAGAATATTGTTAGATGAAGACTTAAAAACAAAGAGTATATTATCTTCTATAATAATATGCTTTATTAAATTCAATAATTGAAAAATAAAATCGAAAAATGTATAAGGCGTGAATTATAATGGCATTGTTTGGACAGTTATATAATTTTGAGTGTGAAAATTGAAAAGCACTTTTCATATTATTAATAAAATATATTAAAATCCGAATTGAAAAATCTGCCCCATATATTAATAGGCACCGTAGCGTCAGTTTCTTAATACTTTTTTCTTCCACAAAAGCGGCCCAATTGTTTACACTTCTGACAAAGATGCTTGGGGTGTTCTATCGATTCGTCCGACACATCCAAATCGTCGGGTTTCTCCAGTGGTCGCTATAATGTATATAAAAATAGATGAAAACTTGCAGACTTTGCTTTTTGTCAATAACTAATGTAAACAATAATAAAAAGTTATTCAAGTATACTAAATAATGGAAAGGTGGATAACAATAAGGAACAATTGTTTTCTGACATGCTCGATATTAAATATTCGTATATAATGAGCAATTTAAAAAATATAAGAAATAAATTGATGCAATTAAATACGTATTGTAGAACTTAATTTATGTGAATTCAAAGTTAAAAAAAAAGTAATCAATTGCCGTCAACATTTTCTTTTTTCTTTTTAAATATTGTGCAATTTATACAATTTAATATTTGCTTACATGTGAACAGCTCTATTTTGGATAATTTTTTAAATTTAGAATGAATAATTATTTTATAAATGACAAGATATTCTATTATTTATTTCTACATAAAACGGTTTGAGCGACCCAAGGTGTAGCATAATAACTTAAAAGAAATATGTTCTATTTTATAGACTATATTTTAGCGCATTGTCCTTATTTTTATATGTAGAAACTTAATTATGCAGGCAAATATTTGTATATAGATATTAATCAAATATGTGGGAAGATTTTCTTTGAATTTGGTATGATCAAGTTAGTAGAAATGTGAAAGGATAAATTTTAAGTATTAAAAAAAAAGTTTGACCATTTATATTTCATACAAATTAAATTATATTTACAATGACTTAACAAATGTTAAAAATATGATAGTCGTCTACACAAATATATTTCTTCCTTTGGGAATAGGTAGTAAGATGTTTGGATCGAGGAGACGATTAAAATTCATCATAAATAAATAATATTTATTTAAGTTTTCTCTACGTTTGTGATGTTTCAAATTTCGACATAATGACGACGAATTTATAGTAAGTTAGATAAACGGAATTACAATATCAATTTTCAATAAAAAAACATTTCGTGCTTTATAAATCGTTAATCTTAATTTTTACACAGTTGCTTTAAGTTGAAATATAAATAATTATTAGATACCGATTTTACTGCATGAAAGAAATTTTCCAAAATATACAATTAATAACATGAACACAATATTTGTATGAATAATTAATATTGCTACTTAAATAAGTACATGTATGGCTCTCAAATTTTTGGACAGAGGTATGTGTTATAAGAAACAATGTGATAGTGAATAATAATAATAATGAAAACAATTCCTAAATTTTATTCATGATATGTTTACATAATAATATGTATCCCTCTCCGAAACATATTCTACGTGAAATAATAACAAAATGTTTAAACTAAATTTTTAAACAAAATGTTTAAACTAAATTTTTAAACAAAATGTTTAAACTAAATTTTTAAACAAAATGTTTAAATTACTCTGTGTTTCAAAAGATAGTTTTTGGTGGGTTTTGGATTTATTGAAGTATTCTCTGTTAAAGTTAATTGATAATTG
The DNA here is from genome assembly GCA_034780555.1 of Coelogynopora nodosa. Classification (NCBI taxonomy): domain Eukaryota; kingdom Metazoa; phylum Platyhelminthes; order Proseriata; family Coelogynoporidae; genus Coelogynopora; species Coelogynopora nodosa. The sequence goes on from JAUZND010004521.1 coordinate 9,610, forward strand.
AATAAATAAGGATTTTTCAAGAGGCTACATTCTGTACCGTAAAAATGCTCAACACCAGTAATTGCAAGGAGATTTTGTCTGAAAACTCAATGGGACCTCATCGTTCGATCTTTTGTCATTTAGGGTTTCTAAAATGTTGCTTACAGCTAAATGAATGATGAGGTTTGGCGCCATTTTATTGAAAAAATCAAGTATGAACATCGCCACTATGTATTATAAAAGTAATAATAACAACAGTAATATCGATCGTCTAGGTTTATTGTGTATGCGCAGGAAAATATGTTAAAATATATTTTAAATCAAATTATTATAAGTTAAACAGTTTATAAACATTTGATCAGAGGCGTTGCCAAGTCGGGAGGGGACATGGGGTGATTGTATCCCCCTTGACATTTTTTGAGTGAAAATAATGAAGTTGCTTAGCGACAATTTGCTAATTTAAAAAAAAAAATAATGGTTTTGAGCTAACCCAAGAGGGCTAAATTAAACCACATTATTTGAAAGTCATACACAAATAGAAAAAACCTAACTGAATTTGATGACTTTTTAAGAAAGCTGTCCATTATGAAAATAGATTCATAATAGTATATTGAATTTAATCTAAATATTATTAAACGTGTTTATGATTATATAAATCAGGTATTATTTATTATTTAATAATATATATATATATATCTTTGATTTAACTTTATGTAAACAGTTACACATATATAAAGTTTATTTTTTATAAAGTGTTTATAAATTTCACAGAAAATGTGAATCTTTTTTAAACATTTATAACTTTAACCAATTTTTGTCGATTTTAAAAAGTAAATTAGATAAACATATGTTAAAAAATTGAAATATTGCAATTTTCAATATGTAAAGGTCATAAAACAGTTATAATCCACAACTGTACTTCGTATATTCATAAAAAACGAGATGAATAATGTGTACGATAAATATGAAAAAACAATAATGTGTGTTGGTGGCGTAGTTTTAAGGTTACACTTTGGTTGTGTAATCCGACATATCCACATTCATGCTGAACCACTAAATTTCCAAAAAGCGCAAATCATCTTCAGTAAAAAAGAAATTTGAGAGTTTCAACCAAAAAAATTATCTAAAGCGTTAAACAGCTTCTCACTTAATAAACAACAAATAATGTAGTTCATAGCACCAGGGAGAGAATATGTTTTAAACTTTATTAGAAAAACTATACTCTAAAAATAATTTCACTCATAATTAATAATATAAAAACACTTAAATACGATCTTTAAAAGTCTATTATTGATACTAATTCACAGCTACTTTATATACATAGGTTAGTTATAAATTTATAAATGGTAGTTTTGATTTAGTTTTTCATTTAGAAAGTTGAAACTCTGTTTTGGCATGTGTATAAATTTGTCAAATTAAGACACGTTTAATTAATAAATGACGACTAGAAAAAGTCATTTATATTTAAAAATGTAAACAATTTCTGCTCGGCTAGCATTTGTTAGATATGTTAAATGTTATTGAAAATGTTTCTAAAGTTTGATCATAAATAAACTGAATATATATAAATTAAATTGGGTTTTAAAGTTTATTTTGTTTATATTTATATTTAAATTAAATAATTTATCAATGTCTATTTTCTATTATGTTACGATGTAATTTCTCAGGATTTAGGTTACGATGTGATTTCTCAGGATTTAGGTTACGATGTAATTTCTCAGGATTTAGGTACGATGTGATTTCTCAGGATTTAGTTTACGATGTAATTTCTCAGGATTTAGGTTACGATGTAATTTCTCAGGATTTAGGTACGATGTAATTTCTCCGGATACGATGTAATTTCTCAGGATTTAGTTTACGATGTAATTTCTCAGGATTTAGGTTACTATATAATTTCTCAGGATTTAGGTTACGATGTAATTTCTCAGGATTTAGGTTACGATGTAATTTCTCCGGATACGATGTAATTTCTCAGGATATGATGTAATTTCTCATGATTTTTCTAATTCTATTAGTCATCTTGTATAACGTGTAAAATAACTATTAACGTACATATAATTACAATATCAAATTCATTAATTTTTTAGATGTATTTCAACATGTTCTCATTTCTGAAAATGAACTATTTATAAGAATTAAAAATTATAAGTAGTAATTCATAAATCATACAATTGATGTTTCACCTAATGTGGTACATAAATTACTTTTGTAATTTGATACATTTAGTGAACAACTACAACAAATATCGCTCCTTTGTTCTAATATTAATTACTGTTTAACAACAAAAACGACAGACACCTGTTTGAACGGATATACATTGATTCGACAAGAACTGCATTCTTGTCCCATATCAGCCCACGAATTTGCACTCATCCAATGACGATTGCATTTTTGGCATTCGTATTCTCCAAAACAGCGCTTTTTCCCCTGATAAGGTGTAAGACCTGCTCCATTTTTTCTTTTGTAATTAGAAGTCTGCAAGAACGAATTGAGAACTAGTATAACCGTAAAAACCAAACCATAAATATGTTACATGATTAAGCTTACTTCATAGCTTAAAAGTACAATTAAACGGTTGATAAAATACAGGAAAAATCAATAATGTAATCTTATTATATAAACTTTAATAATTTTTCTAAATTTTATGTTATCCCCAATCTCGAATGTATATATATATATACTAACAGAAAAAGAAGGACTTTTTGATTATAAGAATTGCCACACTCAAAGAAGTTGGTATTTTTATTTTATTATTTATAATCTTAATTAGTGATGCAATAGTATTTTTACAACACGTTGGAAGTACACTGTGGTGATTAGAGCATTTATTTGGCACCATGTTGGCATGACAACCATGTCGCCTCTATCGGGGAGAATATTTAGACACTATGTAATTCATCGTCTAGGTGTACATTTTCCTAAAACTGCCGTTCATAGATTGCATTACATGACTACGTACTAGATAGTCGGTATCCAATGAGAAAAATAATTAAATTTTATAAAATATATTTAATTTATGAATACAAATAAATAAATATTATTTTACAAATTTTAAATAATTTTATCAAATTAAAATATGTTTAATTAATCGCTCTAATAGGCATAAAAATTAGTCCATTATTTTCTAGATTCCTAATGGTATTTTTATGTCCATTATTACTGCAAAACATGAATGATCAATCATTGTGCGATTTCTATCAATTTAGATAGTAATAATTATAATAATTCATACTAAATGTATTATATTTAACATGTGAATAGACATAGGTTTTGCCAGCTGGCTTGTGGACTTTTTACAATGGATCGCGTTCTCATGATTGATATTTTGTTTAGAATAACAAACGTTTGATTGGTTTTTAAGTGTTACACTCAATGGCACATTTTATTTAAAAATTATGCGACGGCAACATTGATTCAGAATATTAGTATATTGAATGTCCAAAACAGAAATGTTGTTTTTCCTATTTTAAAACATGCCGACATTAAAATTAAAAATGTGTGGTTCATAGAAGACAGTGTACTTTCATGCATATGTTTCCTGCGAAACACTAGCTCTCGTCCCCCTAGGAAGTAACCCTATTCTACAATTAGATTTTGAATATATAGATGATGTTAAGAATTCCTTAAAATAAGCTTCTAAGTTGTGGAATCAAAACATGGATTTTATAGCTTATTTATTGAATCTAAAACTTGATTCTATAAATTTATTTATGCATTTAAAACATCAAATCTATACATTAATTGTCGAATAAAAAACATCAAATTTTTACATTACTTGTCACATCAAAAACATTGAAGTTATACATTAGTTGTCAAATGTAAAACATAATTTTATATATTAATTGACAAATCTGTAATATATCTAAATCTGAAATATATAATATTGACAAATTCAAAACATTGAATATATAAATAAAATTTTAAAATCGAAAATATCGATTTAATACCATGATTTTAAACATTAATTTATAAATCTAAAACATGTAAATAATAAATAAAATGTAAAATATCGATTAAATACAATTCTTATCAAATATAAAACATCAAACATTAATTGTCAAATCTAAATATCTAATATATGCAGTAATTAATGGTCAAATCTAAAACATCGATTTTATTGTTAAAACGAATGTATACATTAAATTGTCACAGATAAAACATCGAATTTGTACATTAATTATAAAATCTAAAATATTGAATTTACACATTAACTGTCAAACGAAGCATTATTATTGAATTTTATTAATATTGGTCATCCACAAAGTACACTTTTAAAGTGATAACATTCTGTAAATACATTAATTTTTTCAATGAATCGAAAAGTAATATTTTTTCTTCTAAATATACACTTTGAGGCAAATTAACTCTTTAAAAGATATAATAAAAAACCAAAAATAAATGAATTATGTATTTTCTTACCATTTTTGACTATAAAGTGCTTCAGAATAATATATGTTGTTGGTTCCTCCTTAATAGATCACTTTTATCATAATGCAATCATAGGCGCTCTTGGAAAACTCTAAATATAGTTACATTGAATTAAAAGAACTTAACTATTTTAGTATTCTGACGTAGATTACTAAAAATATAAAATAATGAAAAATTAAGCCATACAAAAAATTTATATACTGTATAAGATAACTTTAATGAGATTTTTATGTAATAAACCGTGGTTGTGCAAATTTTGAACAGACATTTTAAAATTATTTAAAACAATTTATTGACTCAATAGTTAAAATCTAGTCTTATAGTATCCGTTGTTATTAGAATGTATTCACTTGCCTTTAGTTACTACATGTTTTTGCAATATAGTTGTTAAACGATTGGAGAAATTAGTTTTTTCTAGGAAAAAGCATACCACAAACAACTTTATTGCATCCATTACCAGATAAAAATTTAACTTAAAAATTAGAACACTGCTTACAAAATGCGCACCAAATTGGAACTTCATCGGATTCGAATTGTGACCAAAAGAATTGAAGTAAAGGAAGAAATAGAAGGAAGAAAGACAAAAAGAAAAGTGTAAAAGTTATAAAAATGGAAGAATTGTTTAAATTGTTTATTGTTTATATTTAATTGTTTGAATTGCACTTCCACTTTAGGCTTTATGTCGATGTAGCCCAACTTTATTATTTAACAAACACAAGTAGTTGTTATTTCGACGATACCGTGGTATCCGCGGTACAACGATTATCCCTGATATCTACATTGGTCTGTAGTATTTCATGGAGCTCCTAAGCACAAAGCGATATTAATTTAAAATTTATGGGCATATTTCTGTAATAGGCTTATTTTGTTGACTGCAACAAGAAATTGATTATTACATTTTAGAATTTTATTATCTTTATAGTAATAATGTAGATGTACAATACATGTTAGATAAATAAAATAATTGTGCAACATTTTTTATGTTTTTTAGTGTTATTGTGTTAATTAACACTATAATGGTTAAGCGTGTGGGAAGGTGCGGGTAGTGCAGGGTATCAAAATTGATGTTAAAAAGAATTAAAATATTTGAAACATGATGTCTAGATCGACTAAAATTATTTACAAAAATAATCTGAAAATGTTGTCAAGTACCTTGATAGCAGTTACATTTTGATTGGATTTTCAATTAAATATAAATTTGTTACATGTTTTTAATTTTTTTTATTGCTATTTTGATATCCATTGCTGATATTATCATCAAATAAGAATAATGCTCATTTATAATGTTTTTGTGTAATTTTGTTCAATTCAATTAATTATATAGTTAACATTTTATTTCGTCATTAGCTGTTGTTAAATAAGTCATATAATCAGACCAAATTTAAACATAATTTTTTTCCCTATAACTAGATATATTTTATTTAAAAAAACGTATTTTAAAAAGTATAAAAATCAATATTAATGTTTAACTAGTATAAACAACACACTTCTAATCAAAATTTACAGGAAACATGTTTTTCAATTAAACAAGTTTTGTTAAAAATGAAAAATTAAAAACGCTAAATATGTGGATTACATGTGGATTACAAATACACTTCATACTAAAAATTCTTTTAAATTAATGATTTTGGAAAATTTATAAACTATGTGATCGATTATTTCAATAAAATGTTAAATGTTAAAAATTACAATGTGACTAATGTTTTATAATTTCAATAACTGCATATTACAAACATGCGCCATTTTGACAGTCCCCTTGACTATCTTGCGATAATTATTTTTCTCAGCCTTTATACCGTTTCATTAATTCAACTATACACGTTATAAAATAACTTTAAATAATATAAAAGTGTCCTGATACTGAACACTTTCAAAAATATACTATTGTGTGTGTGCTAATTTACATACAGCAAAGAGAGCTATTTTGACACACTGTAGTTTACATTGGACTATTTTTACGAAATGAGTACTGCTAAATGTATTTTTGAGATGTTATAATTTCTACACCATTTTTTTAGTTTGATTTAATGTAATTAATCATGTTTTTTAATAATTCTTACATGTCTAAAAAATATTAATGAAAAGTACAAATAATTTTATATTTTAAATGATTAAAATATTAAAGAAAATTAAAAATAAATTCAAATGACTTATTATTAATAAACGTCATAAGTTTTGTAAATATGTATTGAATAAACATTGAAATAATCGTTATATTGAAATATTATTCTAATCTCATTAATCTTATTACGTATTGTATGTGCAGTACAATATACTGTGGTTTAACTACAAACTGTATAGTGTGTATATTATTAAAATAGCGATATCTATACAGTAGTATAACATTATCAATCTATTTATTATCGTGGCGATGTAATGCAGTATATAGACAAAGCGAATTAAATGCTAAGTTATCGTTTAATGTCGTCACTATTAAATTAATAAGTGTCTGTGTTTTAATAGACTGTCTGCTATTATATTATTTTACTAGACTTTATATACAAAGTTGATCAAAGGTTAAATCAACAAAACACTCTTGAGATTAGTATTAATTATTAGAAAATTAATTTAAAGCCCTTAAAGTGGTCGAGTATTACAATTTCGTGCATTTAATGTTAATGGTAACGTTAGAACATCTAAATTAATGGAGCTTGATAATTATATTAAAGATAAATTCCACGTTTAAAATTTAAAAAAGTTCGCGAATATAAATTATACTCAAAACTTGAAATGTTATTTAATGTTATTTACTGATTTGGTATTTATAAATATTGCTTTGAATAATTACAAATTTCACTAAGATACTAAATAGCCCAATGTCGAATTATTTTCAAAATATTGTACGTGTGTAAACTTATTGTCCAAAGTTTTAGCGATGAAATTATGCTGTGGTGCTTATATTTATGGGATTGAAATCGTTTTAAATATTGTATATTATATATTATATATTTAGATATATTATTTAAATATTATAGTAAACAATAAAAAAGGCATATGTTCTAACTGCAAATAAATATAGGCTATATCATATATACAAATTATGTATACAGACTATTTAAATTAAAAAATTTACTACATTATAATATAATATAAATTATATTAAAGTCTTAATAATTTTAACATTTTGTAGCAAAACTATCTACAGTAAACTTTGCTTAAAAATTATTTGATTTAAATTATTTAAACTTGATTATCATAAGATGTCTACGTCAATATATTTAATATTCTGATAATAAATATTCCGAATGAAAGGAGGATAAAATCACTAAGAACGCATGACATGATTTTTGTCTACAAACAATTATTATGATTTTACAATTTGTTGATTTTATTGATTATGAAGGAGACGGAACCGGTCTTGCACCATATCAAGATGATAAACGTTGTTTTTGGGAAAACGAATTTTGTCATTCGATTGTTGTCATTTGATTAGTGCAAATCGTGGGCTAACATAGGACAATAATGGAGGAGGGGGGTATGTCAATTTTTTCAAATCAATTAAGTTTTTGATTGAACCATATAATGTATCACCCTGATTTTTTTACTCAGGGGCTAAAATAGTTTTATATAACTAAAAAATATAACAAGTATAATTTCGAATATTTTTACATGCCAGAAAAAATGGTGTTAATGATCTATTTTATACCGCTCTCTGGGTTTTCATACTTTCCGATAATATAAGGAGCTAAAACTTGCAACATTAATATAAAAAAAGGTTTATCGTAACTTATATCCATTTAATTTTAATAAATTTTTTTTTTATTAAGATAACAAGCAATTTAAAACAATACTCAAATAGAATGTATACTACTTATAGCCTATTTATGTAAGTAGTATAATTATAAAATATATCAATAAATATAGATCTTGTCATCTGGAATCAGATGCAAAAAGAATAAAGTCAATTGGTTGCATTGAACAAAAGTTATAGCTTGTATTGGTCTATATATTTTCCTATAGTTTTCTTAACTGGAGTATATGATGTAATCAGGTCATAAAAATTATACCAATCGATTATTTAAAAAAATAAAAATCGCTCATCAAGTCTTTTGGATGTATCTATATACCAAATTTCAGCTTAATCGGATGATAGGAAATTTGGTTTTCCAGTGGGGTAAAATACCCCCCCTCCATGTTGCAAACCCTAAAAAGTATGTCTACGTACGAAGGGGTAAATCAATGTGTATGCGCACACATCGGTAGTTGTAAACAATTATTGTATTAACTTTTGGGAAATAATGATATAATATAAAAATAACTAATTTTACATCTTTAGAAATATGTGACATACAATTTCTGCCTATCTCCAGTTTTGACCCAGAACAAAAACTGCCTAAGTCACATTTTGCCAAATTTTACTTTTTTGTACATTCATTATGTTCAGGTTAGGATACATTTGTTTCCTGAATATTAAATAAAATATATATTTAGGTAATTTGTTATAGCCTAAAAACAAAACTGCCTAAATCCTGAGCGCTTGAAACCGTCATGCAATTATTGCCTATATTCAGGTTAAATCTTGGATCTGCTCGCCCCCGTACTTTCTGTCCCGCCAAACTCGATCCTTTTAGGTCAACATTTCAGTCCTAATACAACATCCAAGGTTCCTTCAAACTCAACAGCACCTGTTCTGCATGAATCTACAATAGTGCTGGACCATCTTAAGGCGACAGCACAAAATACCTCTAACACTGCAGTCGAAGTCCTCTATGAACCTGCAATACAATCTCCCTCTGTCATTCCAATGCTTAAAAGAAAAGCAAGTCCAACTTCATGGAAACGAAATAAGCGGCAAAAAAATCGTATGAAGGGCAATGAATACCTAACAAAAACAGGTACAAAGGAAAAGAAGGAGATCGGCTTACCATGTGACTGTAAACCATACAACGATCAAGTAAACAGTGACGCCAGAAAATCCGTGTTCAATGACTTTTGGAACAACACTGACTAGGGACAGCGATGTACCTACGTTTGTTTCATGGTTGACAGGCTTGAAGTGACAAGACGACGATCAGTAAGGGAAAGTAGGAGAAACTTTAGTTTTGTGTATTACCTCAAGGTTAATGGGAAGAGATTTATTTAAGATGTTTAAAAATACACTCAAACTACCTATTCGAACAATAAGAATCTGGTTATCCCTCAACTCGGATGGCCTTTCAAAATCGCTTTCTTTGAAAGAAACTGAACAGATTCGCTTTACTGGTGCTGTAACCACTTCTATTCACAGGTCCAAGCACGCAGAAGATTTCTTAGACAAACTACCATCGCATTACTGCCGGCAATCAACAAACAAACTCTATCTGTGGCCCTATGATTTTAATAGTGCTGCTCATGTTCACTCAACGTACAAAAATTGGTTGTTGCAAGAGCATGCTGACAAAAAATCTATTTCACTGACAAAGTTTAAGAATATCCTGAAAGATAAGAAGATATCAATCTGGCAGCCTAGGAAAGACCTCTGTGATACCTGCTCTGCTCATCAACTGGGCAGCACCTGGGCATCAACTTTGCTCATCATTCTGAAGAATACTACAACAAACACATCAGTCTCAAGGAACCTGCAAGGTCACATAAACAGTCCGATAAGATTTGATGCTCAGATGATCTGCTAATGCTGCCAGTCGACATACAAGCAGTCCAGACAATCCCGAAGAAGCAAGCTGGATGTCTATACTTTCATACCAAGCTTAACCTTCACAACTAAATCATTTACAACTGCAGCAACCAGGATGTATGTTGTTGCTTATGGACAGAAGTTAATGCTGGACTTACTGCCAGCGTTTTTGCCAGCTGCCTTATTGATTATATTGATGAGTACCACATACAGAATCCTGCACTAAAAGAGATTATTGTTTGGAGTGATGGCTGTGGCGCACAGAATTGAAATGCAACTTTACTTAGCACTCTCAGCATCTGGAACACCCAATCTTCTATTCAAGTATTTGGAGAAAGGCCACACCCAGATGGAATGCAATTCGGTGCATGCAAAGATTGAGAAGCTAATGGAGAACAGGGAATTAGATATACCATCCGATTACTGCAAGGTCGTCAGCGAAGCAAGGAAATCTCCCATGCCTTTTTAGTACAAATACTTGGAGTACTCGTTTTTTAAAGACTACAAACAAGTGCAGATTTACTCATCCATTAGGCCTGGTAGCAAAGTAGGTGATACTCGTGTGATGGATGTCTGTCAATACAGATGTGATGGAGACCTCTACTACAAAGAAGACCATGCTAACAGTCCATTCCAGGTTGTCCAAGGACCTCCAGGAAATGAAACTTGTGATAAATTGTGACCACCATCCATTTTATGACAATTTGCCCATTCATTCATAAATTAAGTAGTTCTGACATTTTTTCATACATGCATGTCAATTTTATGAATTTAATATCTATTTAAAACGTATTATGTTTGTTATACTTGTATATTTTATGCACTAAGCTTATTTTGTGTTGATTTGTCAAATTTTTATCAATTTTATATCCATTTAAAACATATTATGTTCATTATACTTGTATATTTTATGTACTAAGCTTATTTTGTGTCGATTTGTCAAATTTATTAATTTTATCCATTTAAAACGTATTATGTTCATTATACTTGTATATTCTATGTACTAAGTTTATTTTGTGTTGATTTGTCAAATTTATTAATTTTTTCCAATTAAAACATATTATGTTCATTATACTTGTATAATAATTTATGCACTAAGGTTATTTTGTGTTGATTTGTCAAATTTATTAATTTTATATCCATTTAAAACACATTTTGTTTATTATACTTGTGTATTGTATGTACTATGTTTATTTTATGTTGATTTAAAAATATATACAAATATAAATCATATCATTCTCTGTTAAAAATGATTTTTCGATAGACTAAATTCGAAATTTTAATAAACATTATTAATTCCAAAACTGCCTATATCCCTATTTTTGCTGAAATCATCAATGCAAAAACTGCCTATATCCATTATTAACTATAATTTATTAAATAACAATAAAAGTTCAAAATTGTGACGGTAATATACAAACATGTATGTTTTCACAACATGATATTTGATTTAAATCAAGAATAATTACTTTTTAAACTTGAAAATCAGTTTTTTGCTTCTCCTGTAAAATAATGATTTTGGAGATAAGCAGTTATTGCACTTAGCGCAAAGTGGAGATAGGCAGAAATTGTATGTTGACGACAATATGTCACTTACTACACCTATTTATTTAGAATTATTATGCAACCATTAATTTCAGACATTATGACTAGGTCTTCAACAAATTGTTCAAATTGTCAAAGAACACTATCACCCTCTTCAACAGCAAGATGTTCTGTGGAAATAACAGATTCCAATACATGCATGAATTTAGATCTGAATGATTGAGTGAAGAGGATTCTTTACATAGAATTTTTTCAGCATAGAAATCAAAAATTCTTGCATTCACTGCGAAATTCCACCAGTTGGCAGGGTAATGCAGTTGTATTACATTGAGCTTCCATAGTGACAAAACCAAACTTTAATTGACTGTTTTGGTTGGAAACATCTTCCATGTCAATGCTGAGAATTTTGTGTGGTTGAAACCTGTTAATAATTTCAGGCTTGATCAACTTAGACATAAGTAATTTACACATCAGGGGTATATCCTTGGCAAAAAAAGGAAGTAATGGCTTATCAGATTGATATTTTTGTGAGAATTGGTTCAACATCCTACACACTTCCCAAAAAAAGGCTAATTTTACAATTCCTAAGGGATCATTAACAAAACTGTAAACTGTTCCGAAGGTCTTGTGTACAATTGGATTTATAATACTGATTGTGTTTATCATAGAACATTAAAGCAAAATTACAAATAAACACGTTGGCAATTGATAATATATAAACTACACTAAAAAAAATTAGATAAAAATATGATTAGATATAAATATTTATTTAAAAAATACAAATGAGAAATAAATAGAAATATATGTTTATATAGAAAATAATTGTAATAAAAAAATTATTTTAGATGGAAATATTATTTTCATTTAAAGATTTTGAAATACCTAGGATTTTTCCCAATTGGGAAAATAAAAACCAGAAAACCTAGGGAAATTCAATTTTGATACAGTTTCATTTAAGAACTGTCCTTTCTACTTATTATAAATGAAATATTTATATATATATATAAATAATATAAATGATAAAGTAGATGTTTCTTCATTTACAATTGTGAAGAGAATGCTAATGCTATGTTTCCCTACTCACAGATTTCTGAATATGACCCTGCTATATTATTATTTAATTACCCTATTTTTTGTGATATTTGATTAAAATAGCAAGTTCTGAAATAACAGACTCTTTTCAATAAATAATATTATATTTAAAAAAATTGGGCCATAATTAAATATTAATGAAATTAAATTTGGAATTCAGCGTAATACAGAAATAAATTTTAATTTATATGGTAAGAATATAGCCATAGGTGATTTTAGAGCTTGACCATGGCATATTATTTAATATTAAATTTAATTTGGAAAAGGATGGATCTCTGAACTTCCCTACTTGTAAATTTGAATATATATAGTAAGGGTCAGTAAGTTTTGAGATAGCCCATCCTTTTCTGTAATAAATTCAAATTTACTATTGTATTGTGCTGAATTCCAAAATTATTACTATTATTAATAATAATAATAATAATATGCCACATTGTCATTGCAATGCCAATACTAATAGTAAATTTGAATTTATTTGAGTTATATAGTTAGAGTGAAATAGAGTGAAACCAGAGTTCATTAGATTAGAATAAAGTGGAACTGGAATAATTAAAATAAAATAGAATCAGAATTAATGATTAACAACAACATTTTTATATATTTGTTGTAACCTCATTGAGCCCATTGATTTGAGGGAATATATAGATTATTATCATAATATTTATAAGAAACACAAGTCAAGAGTCAAGACATGTCATAAGTTTCTATCTTATTATTATAAATTTGACATAAAACAACCGCCTGTGAGCCTGTGCATCCTGCAGGTACATTTTGGATCAGGATGTAAACCGAAATTTCTTTAATTTTATTGTATATATATATTTATGTGACGTCAATACAATAAAAAATGATAACTATTCTACGCTGGTTGGTCCAATAGTTTCTTCACCTTTTTAAATAGTATTTAAGTAATATTTCGCTTAATGAAAATCTTAGTAACAGCAGTTTGAGGCAGCAGTTTTGAGTTATATTTAAATAATTATTATTCAACATACAATTATATTACTTTACTGTATCGGCGGGATAAATTGCATTATAGATTTCAATATGTAATATATTTCATATTCAAAATATTTAGCATTTCGAATTGATAAACTTACTACATATGTTCAAGTTTATTGTTTTATAATTGCTATTCTTAAGAGTTTTAAGCTTATTTACCCTAGATTTACAATATTAATAATAAATTTAATCCATCATAAAAAATTACTTGATTAAGGGATTTAATTTATTCAAAAATAAAAAACCTCAAAAAATTTATAGTGTATTATAACTGTATTATTAAAAATATATAATCATTCCTAATGTAACTTTCAGAAAAGAATGAAATAACTAAAATAACTTTTAAGATATATATATATATATCTTTAATGAAAAACACAATGAAATTTCTCAAATATTCTTCGTTCCCGACTCTTAGATCTTTATAGACACACACATAAGGTCAGCATATTTATTCTCTTGCAAGTAATATTAAATAATAAAGCATGTATACTTTTGTAGCGTACATATCATTGTAAAAAGTAACATTAAAATTGATATAGTTTAAAATGTTCCTGTAATAATCGATATTGGTCTAGATTGCATTTCTAAATAAAAATTACTATTTAATATATGTTTGATTTTCCTTTTTAATTTAATAATCAATTATATTACAACAGCAAAACATTTACCATTTTATTTTGAACTAATGTTAACGATAATAAACATAATTTTCGACGTTATCTCAAAATAAAATTATATATAGTTAAGTTTACAATTTTAGTCGTAACTTGCAATTGGATGTCATGGAATTGGAACTATGGTAATGGAATGTAGTGTACTGAAAGAAATGAACTAGTCATGTGATGGAATTGGAACTAATTATAAATTGGATGGCTTAATTCTGGTAACACCAGGCTCTATTTGGAAGAATACATAATCAGCTTAAGAAAGGGATAAATTAACACACTCACAACATTAGTTAAATATTTTAATTCAATTTTGTACATTATAACCCATGGTAGCCAAACGCATCGCCTAGAGGTTGCCTCAACGTTGCCTTGGGAGTTGCCTAGAAGTTGCTGTGGAAGTTGTCTAAAAGTAAACTTTGTCGCGCGCGTCAACTGCGCCTAGAGGTTGCCTTGTAACTTTCAAAAACTTATTTTATATACTGAAATATATTATTTATTACTTTTAGTAGCATATCTTAGCTGTTTATATTTTATAATTGCGGTACTATCAAAGTAATGTAATTAGATATTTTTATAGTCTAAATGCTACTTTATTGGTAAGAGGTATATATTATAACTTTTATGATTGAAACATGTAAATATAACAAACCATAATTTAAATATATAATTTAATATATGTACATTTATATTACATATATTATACAATAAAAAAGCAGCAATGCAACACTGTAGTACAAATGTTGTACAGTATAAAAATACCCTATAGCAAAACATTTAAAATGCCATGTTTTTAACTAATCTCAAAATACAAGTAATAACATGTTTCATTTCACGAAAAATATTCAATAAAGACATATAATTTCCACAAAAATTTTGTACAATATAAAAACACAAAACACATTTTTCGGAAAATTTTCACTTATAAAGGACAAAAGTGATTAAAGTATATACGGAATGTGAATGAATAAGTCCTAAATGGAAAACAACCTATATTGTCTGTAGAAAACATATAAATATATAGGTTTTTATCTAACATCAAAATACAAGTAATAACATGTTTATATATCACGAAAAGTATTCTATAAAAAGATAATCTCCGCAAAGATGTTGTACAATATAAAAATACATGTAACACATTTCTTTGGAAAAGGTTTACATATTATACGGTCCAAAGCAAACAAAACATATCCCAAGTAACATCAGCGGTTCAATGGACGTTTCACGGACATATATATTGTCAATTTCATATATAACACAAAAGTTGTCTATCTATTAAAAGCATAGATGATATGGCTAATTATTTGTGATCGCTCATCAGCTGAGTGAGTTGTAATTTAAAAAATCCAACATAGTTTGTAAAGAATTTAAACCATTTTCAAAACTAAATATGATGTAACTATCACTCATCTAATAATATAACCCAATGATGATAAATTTTTACATAATACTTCTTTTTTAAATATTCATGGTTTAGTTGGTGTTCGCTCGTCACGTCAAAAAGGACATATGACTTTTTAAACAAATTTTGTTTTTAAAAAGTCTGATCTGTTAGTTGAATTTTAATTATTATTTTGGGTAATATTGCTGTCATAGAATGTTTATAGAAACAATATTAATTAAAGAACTATTTAATTTCATATTAATTATAAAAATATTAATTTTTTCTGAGATACTGATTTGTTCGCTCGTCACGTTCGCTTGTCACAAAAAATAAAAAAAAATACAAGAAATAGAGTATAAATTGTTTTGAACATATTTTATATAATAATTAACAACAAACAGTATACAAATATGTGGGCGTATATAATAGTATATAGCCTATAGTTAACGCAAATTATATTATTGTCCAATAAATTCAAACAAGGGGATCAGTTTTAAATTTCCTATTTTTTGTATCATTTGAAAATCACTCCCCTGTATATTATATATGTCGAGCACTGTATACATATTAAGTATGTCTAAGTACTGTACTAAAGATAACTATAATAGTATACAAAATAAAACGAAAGATCTAACTAAACTTACCGATAAATGTAGACTCAGGGTGGTATTCACGAAAGCATTCCGAGTTGGCCTACTAGCCAGTCGCCAGTGGGAATGTGGCTATTATAGCCAATCGCCAATTCCGTATTCACGAAACGCATTCCCAGTGGCATGAGCATTGGCTATCGGTTCAGTAATTTCATTGGTTGTAGTAATTTTAAAGTCGATTTATTAATGAAGCTAAATACGTGACATTTCTGTGCATTTTAAGGTGCAAGTAATAAAGATTTCCTTTGATCGATATAAACATTTGTGAGTGTTTATTATTATTATGTATTTGGGTACATAAACTGGTGTTATATTGTCTCTCTGTTTAACTTGATACATTTTAATTTATTAAATATAATGGCTCGTGAAACGTACTCGGCTATTGAAAAGCAATTTATAATCGAAGCGGTTAAAGAACGCGGCTGTTAGAGACAGGTAAAAGTGACATGCACTCAAATTTAGCCAAAAGAAAAGCCTGGAAAGATATCACTGCCATTTTCAATTCTACCTACAACAAACAGCAAAGTGAAAAGTCAATTGTAAATATATATCGAAAGTTCAAAACTGGTGCACGAAAGGAGATTGCTGCTGTGAGAAAGGATAGAAACGGAACTGGTCAGGAGGTGGCCCTAGCACATCCACTCTATCCGACACAACCGAACAATTGGTGAGCTTGGACGATGATCTCACCTTTAAAATCGAAAATCAACACGATGATGATGCCAATATTGATGACCTATAGAATATTCCTCCTAGCAAAATTTTGACGCCCAAACATTCAAAGAAAAAATTCGAAAGAAGTTTATTTGTTCAAATTGAACACGAGAAACGACTTGAAGTTCTAGAACTGCAAGCTGAAGTGTACAAAAAGCAATTGGCTGTCTATGACCAAAAGTTGGAAGCCGAAAAGCGACGATAGCAATATTACGGCGCGTTAATGCAGCAACGATCAGATAATTATAACAATTATCCTAACAGTAATTACACTTTTCAATAGACACTTTCTTGAAATGTTATGTAATGTATCTTCATCTTATTGTACTTTTCTACATTGTACGTACCTTTTAATTGTCATTTTCAATTTATCAAAAAATAGAGGTTTCTTCTCGTTTGAAATAATTTTCTTGATACCTAATATATAAATAGTTGATATTATTCATTACTTGTGACAATTATATTGGCAAGTTATATACTTAAATTGATAACAAGAGACTAATCTTTTTACTTAATTATTTATAATTCAATAATCTCCGAATGGAAAACAAACAAAAAGAATATATAAATAATTTTGCATATTAATATGTTGGGCATAATATATGCACAAGCGTAATTTAATAACAAGAGATAATGTATATATATTAATTAGCCTTTTACAGAAACCTATACATATAGGTTTGTAGTTATCATTTTAAACTTATTCAAAAAATCTGCGTACTAAAACAGTTCTTAGCGCAGTACCACGAGCTTGATCTGGAATCAGATTTCTTTCCAAAATTGGATCATCACCGCGTCGTATATTATTTTCTACAGGTAAGTTACGATTAATGCACATATTGTGAAGAACACAGCAGGCAATGGTAACTTTCGAAGCAGTTTCGTAATGTAAACGAATTCGGCTATCAGGTCGCAGCACACAGAATCTAGCTTTTAATACTCCGAATGAACGTTCGATAACATTACGTGTTCGTACAAAGTGATAATTATATAGATTTTCGGCGCGAGTATGAGGATTTCTAATAGGAGTCATCAAATATGGAGCACAAGCATATCCTCCATCCCCTATAAGCATGTATCCATGAAGATCACCTGCTTCTAGTCGGTTTCTAAGTTCTGAGTTATTAAAAATCCGAGAATCATGAGCTGAACCTGGATGACGAGCAACTATATTAGTAAATTTTCCTTCAGAATCACAAACAAGTTGAATATTCAATGAATAATATCCTTTGCGATTTACGAAAACTCGAGCATGTTCTCTCGGCGCTTGGATTTTTATATGAGTACAGTCAATGCAACCAATAACGGTGGGAATTCTTACTTTATGTCTAAACTTTTCAGCTATTCCATTTTTCTCATTTCTTGTTGGCGGAAAAAAATATGCGTTCTGGCAAATGCTGCAATCTTATCAGACGTAGAATTTATGATCCTAGATACAGAAGCTTGAGAAATACCTCCTTATACGGTCAATGATTTAGCATAATGTAAAAAAATTAAAAATTCTATTTTTTTCAGATAACTGTCAGAATACATCATTTTAACTAGCCAATCAGGTTTCGTTTGACATTTTGACGGCTTTGTATGTTATACATATATACAAAGCACTACTCTTCATGCATTGTTTATTTCAGACACGGGTGACTACTTGTTGATTTAATAATGGTTAGAAATCGTAACACTTCTCCTACTAAAGTTGCTCAGATGGTTATTCTAAGATGTGAAGGGTTGACTCAGACGTTGTTCAACTGTCAGCGTTGTTTAGTACGTCATTCAAGTACAAGATCCTATAATGCAAAAAAAGCCCCTGGTAAGGCGCGTGCAACTACCCCTCGCACTGACAATGCAATACGACGAATGGCTGCTTACAATACCAACGCTACTTCAACGTTTATCAAATCATCATTGCCCGAGGATATTCAAGTGGGAAGACAAACTATTCAGCGTCACTTACAATTTGATTTTTGAAAGCATGCAGGGCTGCAAAGAAACCCAAACTGAGTCAAAAGAATGTTCGCAATCGGATGCAATTTTGCCAGACCTACAGGACATGGACTGCAGATGACTGGGCTAAAGTTTTATTTACGGATGAGTCAACCATAAAAATTTTTAGAATTACACACATTTTGTTCGTCGCCCAGTGGGGCAACGATATTCACCTAAATAGGTGATGCCTACCATCAAACATTCTCCTACTGTGATGGTGTGGGGTCCCTGAGAAGACATCTGTGACTGCTACTACCTACCTGCCTTCGCTACAAGATAAACTACCTCAATGGATGCCACTTTGAGACTGTACCATATTCCAACACGATGGAGCACCTGCTCATACAGCTAAAGTCATCCAACGGTGACTAACTACATGGTCATACACGACATTAACGGGTACACATTACTCAGCACATGGCCAGCCAACTCTCCCGACTTAAATGTCATTGAAAATTGCTGGCGCATGATGAAAGAAAAGGTGGCTCATCTGCGCCAAACATTACTGCCAGATCTCAGAGAAAAAATAAGACCAGTTTGCTGGGTGCAAGAAATCACGGTAGACTACTGCAGAGCTTTGGTTCAATCGATGCCAAGGAGAATTCAAGCTGTGTTGGATGTCCGTGGTCAACATACTAAATATTATTAGGACATTTTCGTATTTTGTCTGACTGAACTATTATATTAGTAACATATAGTATCATATTTGTATATATCATGTTATCATATTTCTAGATTTTGCAATGTTTCTATAACATTTCATATAACACATATACTGAATTTATTGTAAAAAAAATATTCTTTTCAATTATGCTAAATCATTGATCGGGACTTACGTCGGGACCTACGTACTTTATATATTAATTAACTCGTTTTAAAAATTATGTAATATATTAAACATAACTTTATTCCTTTTATTTTGATATCAATTTGGTTAAATTCATACATTTAGCCTATATTTCCTTTTTTGGATGTAGGCTCTATAGAGTGACAACTGGTGAATTTCAATAGTGAGACTTTATTCTTATATCTTAACGCCTTTTATAAAAATTATAAGTAATAACACGTCACATAAGAACATATTATAAAGTCAATTTTACCGAAAAATAGGCGTAGTTTTGTCCTAAATATATTATAATAAATGCATATACCTATACGTACGTGAAAAAGCGGCAGTCTTTTTAATGTAATAAAAAGAATAATAATAAACATTAAGTAAAGATGGCATCAATGTTTCGGGGAGATTGTACGCATAATTATAGCTCAAAATTATGTAATAAAATAAACACATATAACTTAAATTATAAAGAAATTTAAATATTTACTATATTTGGAAAATTTTGCATTTTTATATTTAAGGCTATGCATAATTGAATTGACCGTATTGACACAACTGATCAGCTTGTGGTTCGCACTGATCAATGCAAATGCGGCATTGTTGCTCTAAAATGATTCAGAAAGTTGTTGCGAAAATGAACATCAGTATAAGCAATTGCATTTAAGTACATCAAATCGTATGCCCAAGAAACGCGGATACCCAAAATCGGATATACCCAAGAAACGGAAGAATTTATGTTATGTGGAACTATACTAATACATATTATAGACAAAGGTGACAATTATAAAGAAAGCATTATTATACATCTGCATACAATTGCTTCGTGTTCTGTGCTCGGCCACCATGGTTGTTGTCAACATCTAACTGAATTCCCGGAGTCGAACAGTCAAACTCTGTTGGTTCCGACATATATGCCTGAGTATTTACTTTATAAATGCAATAAATAGAAAAAATAAGTTGTGTAAGTTGATGTGACAAAAAATCATCGCATGACACACACTAATGTAAATGAAAAAGAACACGATTTTTTAAAAGTATGAGATATATTTAATATAAAGTTTATAATATCAAATACGCAAGTAATCGAAATCAAACCTCCGATAATACGATATACAAAGTACCAGTTCCAGCGTTGACTGAGGGTGGTATTTTTATTGCTAAATATCGGTCGAATACAACCATATTATGACTCGCTTATCAAAACAACATTCCGCAGTTGGACAAAATAATCCTAATTTTTCAGACTTATAATATTGAGGCGCTTAATTAGTAAAATAATGTTTCAAAAAGATTGTTGAGGAGAGGATCAAATCAAGGAAACAAATGAACTTCACAAGAAAAGTGAATGTGTGACGATCAGCATAGTGTCCGAAACAATTGCGAACGGAATAGAGGAGTGCATAAGTTCCCTAATATATAATAACCAAAGTCGCAGACAATGAATAAACAAAGTAATAGGCAGTATAGGGTTTCATGGCAAATCTACAATAAGATTTTGATATTTATTGTTGATGAGCTTCTGTATAAAATTGTTGCGGTATTATAGTCAATAACTAATGACATATATTGTTTGTATATAGTTAGTTAAATATGTGTATATCATTATCTACAGATATCATGTATATATAAACACTGAACAAGAATTGATTTTGGAAAGTGAATTTACCATACATTTTTTTACTTTTAAAATAAGGTTTTATTTATATAATTGTTTTTAGGTCATTAGAATATTTTTTAAATACTTTGTTAAACGTATGCGGTTACCAATATATTTCTTTATGGTACCTATATATATATTTAAAGAATAAAAATTATATGTGAATAAAATTACGATTAACATGTTATTTACAAATCCAGAAATTCCACATAATACGATAAATTATGTATGGTACTATTTGAAAAGTGGTTATACTTTTAATATATATATTGTATGTTATGTACAGTACCTACTGTATAACATCTATATAGCTAAACCGGAATCGCCCAATCCAGATTTTCGGTAATCTGAACAATAGGCCTAGATATGAACAATATTAACCCATTTCCAATTATGAACAATTACTTTCCAATTTCCAGTTACGAACGGAATATTTTTTCCTATCTATAATTTGGACTTCCGACCATAGTGGATTAGTTTTAATGGAAACTTGTGCAGGGTGTAATATGTTAAACTATAATAATTATAAGTAATATCAAGTCGACAAGCAGTATCAAGTTAATGTAAAAAATATTTAAACGTAAGTCATAGCATACGCATTATTGTTTCTAAAACACTGTATATTATTTAATTGGGAAATCGAAAAGGTACGCAGTACGCATATGCAGTATGAGCCATATGCACACATATTTAACGTGTATAACTTTGTCCTGGAGTTATTCCCGGAGTTATTTTTGGCTCTCCGAGCATCTACAAATTTTTAACAAATATTACACTGTTCTACACCAAAAGTTAGGTAGGGAGTTTTTTTTCTTGTTTTAATCTGACTACTTTAAACAAGTCAAATTCGTTAACAAAAATAAGCTATCCCGGAGTTTTTTTTTCGTCACAGAATGTTTTGAAATTTCGGACCAACTTTTTCTGAAACCTTTCGACAAAACTAGAAAGTCGTATTTTTTTATCGTCTGTAATGTCATTGGAGACCGGTAAGACGTAATTATATATTTTCGACATAATCCTGAATCTTTCTTGTTTAAAGGAATATAAACATTTTATTAATATTTAATGAAACCTTGTAAAAAAATATTTTAAAAATATTTTTTTCATTCTAGGCTGACTTCATTAAAAGGGTTTCTGACGTTATTAAACATATTTAGGTAATAAATTAATGTTTATATTTTA
>JAUZND010004522.1:0-11666 GCA_034780555.1 Coelogynopora nodosa
TGTGAACACTTTTGTATGGCTAACATTGTGTATACCATACATTTTGTATGGCCAACATTTAATTGTGAATCCAGCTTAACACATGAACTGTTTTATCTAACGTTCTATTTAACTTCTATAAACATTTATATGATGTACTCGTTTATAACATTTTCAACCATATGTTTGTAGTCATTTATATATTTATATCAATATGACTAATTGGTAAATTATGTTTATTATGTTATTTAACTAAGGTTTTCTTATGACAGAAGTTACCTTTGTTACAATATTATTTAAAATTATATAAATATTTGATTGAACAAAATATGTCTACATTGGAGTGTGGAAACGATCAAGGCAGTGGCTCTCACGACAGTAAATTGTTCCAATTATCTGCCCGTCAAATTGTCTTGGCCAACGTGTAACCCAGCATTGCAAGCAAGGCATGTCTCTGTTTGCTCAAGTGTCTAGATCAGCATGGCCGCTAAACTGTGTAATAATAAAGCTATGTTCCAATTTTTTAATCATCGAGACGGTTTTAGATGTCAAGTGTATTTTACTTTACTATTATGGCATTAATTGCAAATAACTGATTGTGGAAGGTAACCTATAACATTTTGAGTTGTAGGTAGTAGTATATTATGTTCCTCTCTGCCTCACCCCCCCCCCCTTCCCGAGCAGGAAATCCGTGACACGCACACTCTACTCTACCAGTATCAAGACGCGATCGCGCCGCGCCACTGCGACCCGCTGCACGAGATCCTGGATGATCTGGGCGAGCCACCCGCGCCCCCCTCGGCGCTCAAGAACCTCTCGCTCACTCGGATGGTGGGTTCCGCCTTCCCCAGCTGAGACTGAGGCCTCGTGTATCAACCCCTTGAAAACGAAGGGAAAATGTAGTTCTCGAAAACCATCGTTATTTTGACATTAGTGTTTTCGAGAACTGTTTTTTTATACAAAGATCGCTTGCGGCGGAAATATTTCTGCGCAGAGTGACAGTTTGTCAAATTTTGATTAAAATGCACTATTTTTAAGAAGTAGTATCTTTGTAACAAAGTTTTGCCAATTAGATTTTTACTTTGGATTTCTTGTGCGAACCCTTTCTGGAAAATTAATGTTTTAGTTTTATTTAGATTTTATGGGAACGATGATAGTCTTGATTTAAAAAAAAGATGTCTGATAGTTTTAAACGTAATTTTTGATTATTTGTAATCCTATCCAATCTATTCTGTTTATTATTCAGAGATAAATGAGGACAACTGTCTCTAAATGTATACGCACGCTTCTTCTCTAGATAATACCTTACAGCAGCAGGTTTCCATTAGCCTAGTGTAGATGATACATAATATAAAATTTTTAATAAATAATAAGATATGCAAACATTATTATATATTGTATTTTCATCAGCGAAATGTAGTTAATTGTTATCTCATCTGATTTGTTCTCTCTTTCTCCACAGAATGGTGACGTTCCGTCGGCTCAAACAAATGGTTCTGACAACGCCTGGAAGGTGAGTCAATGAGTGGAGTGATCCTGTCGTTTATTGCTAAAAATGTCTCGTTGTTTTATTTTTTTTAATATTTAGTTTATAATTTATTTACTACTGATCTTGCTTGTAAGTATTATGCGACTATAAATATTTTTTTGTGGTTTTCCTAAAATTATTTTATGTATTTATTAAAAATTCTAAACATTTTTCTCTTCATGAATTTCCTTTGAGAAACAGATCGGGTCATATTTATATAGATATTTAATTAATGACATTTAAAAATAATAATTCACGGAATTTTACTTATGCTAATCTACAAATAGTATGCAACCCTGCCATGGAATTCGGACAAATTCGGATAGCGCTATTGTCGCAAAGTCACTTAGCAATTTGTCAATTTATGTTCATCTCTCGTCTCTCTTATAATAATTATTTGTATCTTAGTTATTCTTTCTTGTTCCTTTCCTTGTTCCCGCCTTAACAGCCCTTCGACGACCACGACGAGAGTCACGAGATCTGTCTCACCCTCGAGCCCAAGCACGACATCCCCCTCGACCTAGTGGGCCTGTCGGGAGGGGGGCCAGATGGCGCCGCGGACCCCGCTATGGGCTCCCTCTACATCAGGACCAAGCGGCTGGTGGTGGATGTCGTCAGCTGCCTTGACCAGGGCTGTGAGTACTCACTGTCGAAATGTCTTCGTGTTTATTCGCGGCCACCTGATTTGTGTTTATTCACTGTCCACCTGACCTGTGTTGTTTGTGTCAATGTTATTTTTTAAAGGCCTCGTTTTGTTTTAATTGAGTGGTACATATATTATGTCTAGAGGTCAGGAGGCTGTGGGGTCACCGGAACACACCCGACGCGACGCGGCGCGACTGGGTCCTTATTTTATGACTCTAGGTTGTCTCGGTTTTTATGCTAAAGAGAAAGTGGGCTCCTATAGTATTGCCACTGGGAATTTGGCGTGATTACAAACGAACGCTTTATGGCGAAAACCAGGAATCGGTTATCTGACTTTTTATAAAATAATGTTGTTAGTTATGTTGTTGTTATTGGTATTTTTAAGTTAACACATTTTACACACTTTACAAATCGTAATTGTTTTAACAATTACTCTTTATTGAATAATAATTAAATATTGAGGCATAACATCGAATATAAATTAATTGAAACACGCTGAACATCATTAAGTATAGGTTGGTTGCTTATTGAATTCACGGGTTATTATTTCAATAACCCAAACTTCAGGATTTTGTCTAGTTTTGATGCTGGAATCAGAAAACTCTAGAAATTTATCAAAAAATACACCTACGTAAAATTTAGATATAAATAATCGGTTTAAAATAAATTATTTGCAACGTTTTTATGGTTTCCAATGTAGATGGTGAGGAATTAGATGACCAAAATAGACAGAATAAAACAGAGTAAACCAAAAATAACTATTTTAAATTGTACATTTTTTAATTGCTATTTATGCATTCTAATGTATAATACATATCTATTCAGAATTTTCTATATATGCTTGGTTCTGTGGAGAGTTTTTTACATTGATTTTGCTAAGATTTGAATTTATAACTAACAGTTACTATTTATTTAGTAAAATCCCAAAGTGGTCATATTCTTATATCGTATAATGATAATTACTATATTCATTTTAGACCATAAAATTATATTAATATTAAAGAGTTTATTATTTATAAAAGTTAATTTTTTTAAATAGTTTTTATTTTATTATTGTGGAAAGACTGCAAATGTCACAAATATCACGAAAACAATTTTTTTTAAATCTGATTTATTATTGGAGTGGAAAAAAAGGGCTTTGATGATTAACTTTGTGGTTACTGGTAATAATCTTGCAAGAGAAGGGATACCGTATAACTATTACCATGCCTTTATTATATTTAATCACTAGGAAACCCTAGTATGAAAACCAGATATTGAGCGTGTCTTATTAAGATGCAAATTGTACTTGTTGTACCTAAAACCATCGCTTCCCCATCTATCTTCATTACGGTATACTTGCAATACGAGCATTACGTGTATAAGAACATTAGTTGCTACTACGTGTGTAGGCTATATCTACCTTAACAATCCAAATGCAGCGCATAAAAGCAATCTAGACCCGGACTCGTCGGAATCGCAGACTTGTGCCGGCTGTTATCAACACGACTATAATCTGTGTACACTTGCCTAGGCCTGACTGGGCATCGATTCATTACTTTTTGTGTCACTCTTGGTACTGCTACACCACGGGGGCTTGATTACCAGCACCATACGTGTTCAATGATTTTGAGAAGAAGGTTTTTCTAGTTTAGTTAATAGTCTCCGCTGCATTGAACTTCTATTTTACTACTTAGCTTTCATTGTCTAATAAAAGTAACAGTTATTATTAATATGTTAATTTGTCGTTACATTTTTTCTTCGCGTATACATAAACTAATTTCCTTGATTAATTAAATTCGATGTTGGATAACATACTTCAATGTGTTCGAAAAGATTGCTATAATAATAGAAGCATCTGGCTATCGTTGAATACGATTGTAACTTTAAGAAAGCGTAATCAGTTTATCATAATCTGAAATAAAGAATGAAGATAAGATGATTTCTACTGCTGCTTAAATGTTGTTTTTTGTGTCATAAAAAATTCCTCGTTTTATAAAACAGTTTCATAAGCTATTATATAGAGTGAAAATAATCACATGAACCTTTAGTTTCCGTCCTGCTTGCTATATGTACATGTTTATTGATTGGGTTTACTTGTTGTGTAAACTATTTATTTAATGTAACTGTTAGTTGAGGCATCACATGATGTGGGCGTTTATTATATAACTAAATAATGTGAAAGCAACAAAATAAATTAATCATTTTTAATGTCTTCTTTCATAAAGCCGATTTTTTTTCGTAATCATGATTATGTGTGTGTTGATAGATGGCTAGTGTACGAAATAAGTAGACCATGGATAAATCGGTGTCTTCTTTTCAACTGGGAAATGATGCATTACATGCATAAAATGATTAGTTAATTCATATGTCTCAGAAAAATGAATGGTTTTAGTTTATTTTTTATTTTTACTTAAATAATAACTAACCAACCTATAACGAGTAAAAAATCTTTGTTACTTAATCTTCACGTCTCTCTCTCCCAAGTGCCGCGTCTGCACCCCTGTACCGCTGTGGGGTGCGTACGTTTTTAATTAATGGGGAAGTTGTAGATTGTGTGTTTTCCGGTTTCACTCAGTTATCCTTCAAATCTTGACTTTACCAGCTAAATCGCGTTTCATATTTTATTATTAAATGAAAGGGAGGTGATACAAATACACTAGCTTCTATGCAGCAATTCCGTTGATTTATATTACACGAAACCGATTGGAACATTGAGATGTAAAACATCGTTAATTACATTTAATATGCTACCAAAATATTGTTTCGTATTTCACCGAGCAGAAGAACGACACACATTCCTGTACAACATGTGATTGGCTGTTACTCCCGACTATTTAAATAGTTTGCCTCGTGTGCGCGTTCACACGTCTTATAATCCCCATTTCTGATAGCGATTCCTTTTACTATTCGAAGAATCATGCTCAACACAAGCGAACAGCAGCCGCTGTCAAAAGAGTCCTATCTTACCGTCGAGTGGCAGGTCCTTTTTCTTCTCGAGGTTCTACTGATCTTTGCGGCTGGAATTGCCGGCCACCTGATGCTGATCATCTCGGTTCTCAAGATTCGCCAAATTCGCAACCGATACCTGTACAACATCATCATGAGCAGTTCGATGGGGGATCTAGGTCAACTGGTGCTCTGTTTCCCCTTCTACATGACCTCAATTGTCAGCGTCGAGCTGGTCTACCCGCTCATAGTCTGTAAGGTTGTCTATTACACCGGGAACATACTCTTCATTGTGGCGGCCCTTCATCTCGCCCTCCTTCCGGTCATTCGCTATCTGCAAGTTTTCAACTGGATTTGCTACTCGAAAATTGCCGGTCTAAGATCGAACCGACTGATCCTACTAGGCCTGATCTGGCTCTTGGCTGTCTTGCTCGTCCTTGTTCCCCTCATCTTCGAGTCGCCGGACGAGGTGGTCTACAGCCAGCTGAAGCTGCAGTGCTCCAGAATCGATTATCGACAAATGACGTCCTTCTATCTGAGCATGGCTTTCGCCTATGTTCCCGCTTTTCTCTGCCAGTTTTTCTGCGGCGCTGCCATTCTCCGTGTGGTGTTCAGGAGTCGGAACCGGGTCAGCGACCTGCTCCCCCAGAACCGGGAAGAGTTCTACCGCTACAATCCCCTCGAGCGCCGCCTGTCGCTGGCTATTTTCCTCATTTTCTTCGTCTTCATGGCGAGTTTCCTGTTCCCCAACTTGCTCCGCTTTATCCGTGTCGAGGACAGTGGGGTTCCGCTCAGTGTGCTCACTGTTCAGAGTGATATTCTGACCCGGTCCTATATTGTCTGGTATTGTGTGGTGCACCTGGTCTACAATCGACAGCTGAGGGCGGCCTTGCCCACCAGTGATGTGCACAACTTTGTGCTGACCTTGCGGAGACGAATCACCCTCCGGAATTCTACCCGTTTACAGCGGTATTGACTGGAGTTTCCATTCTTGCGTCACTTAACGAAATTGAAATGGTGGAATTTTATTGATTTTTTACTCTCTTTATTTCTTGAATAATGTGAAGTCTGAATGTAATAATTGTAATGTGAGTTTTTGGTAGCCTGTCGTTACGTTTTATTTACAGTTTAATACAATCTAGTACCATGACTGATACCTTTCATTTACTATGCCAACCATTACTTCTGTAAAATAAAAAATCGTTGTTTATCAATCTGTAAAATGACCTGTGTATGACGCGGACACCACAACAACACGAAGTGAAATTTCAAGTGATTTTTAACGACTCAATTCGTATAGTAATATTTGGTTGGTGTGATATTATTGATTTTTTAATAAAATTGGAGAATTTTTTTTTCTTTCACAGAATTACACCAAATTATGACACCTGACACTGTGTCTGACGCTGAGATCTCAGTAACCAAGGGTAACAAAATATTGAAATAGTTTATTACATGTGTGACAAATTTGAGTAAATATTTTGTAGCTATAAACACAATTTCTTGTACTTCAAATACATTATGAAAAATTCTTGAAAAAATGTGATCCTCTTAAATTAAAATAGACAAAAGAATTTTTTTTCTTTTCTACATTCAATTTTTTTTTGAATGTCATGTGATCATTATTATCCGACTGAGATGCGGCGCTACTGTTGGTTCGTATTGAAGTTCTTCTTTGAGACTCCACATGCGGACTTTGATTAACTGATATTACTGATTAATTTGTGAAGAAAATTGAAGACAAATTGTTAATACCATATTCAAAAGTTTCATTTGTTATTGTGACTGAAATAATCACTTTCGTCACGTTTCTAATTATTGTTTAGTTCCCGTGAATATTTTGCTTGACCAATTAAATATAACATATCAAGGCAATGTTGTGCCTTCAAAAGATTGAAGTCAAAACTGAAAACTTTAATAATTGAATATTAATTGAGAATCATTTCAGTTGATGATTATTATTATTTAAAATACGAAGCTGATTGATGATCCAGTTTTGCCGTCTACAATAATTGTTTTAATGTAGTCGCTTGATGAATTATGCAGTCACTCGGAAAATATGATTATACATCAATCCCTTTAATTGACAATAATTTATAAATTAGTAATTATGCACAATAAATGATAAAGAAATGGTTTTTCAACTAGGAATATGAAGGCTAAAATATATAATAACGTTAAATTATTGTAAATGTATATCTCTGATTTTCTGTTTGGGGAGTCATCATATTATGTTAGAGGCTGTTATATTTATTTATACATAATGTATGCATTTTAATATTAACCTTTATATATAGTGCATGTTTTCAGTTAAATCTTTTTAAATTCGGCTTACTAGAAACAAAGCTAGAAACAACCTTTAAAAAGTGTTTTTGGATTTTTTAACAATTTTCATATTTCAGCTTGCTATTGTTTAATACAACTTTTCTGGGATTTATTTCAATACATTTCTAATTCATTAATTCCCAACGGCTTGCAGAATATTAATACACTATTCCAAATCTTTTAGTTGAAGTGCACTAAATAATATTGTACTCTCTAAATAGGAAAATGACAAGTCATATATTATAATAGATTTATTTTAAGTTGTGTCTGTATTGGAACTATAGTTAATTGATTAATTAAATTTTAACGGCTATACAATAAATACAGCTTTATACTAAGAACATCTATGGAGGTATCCAATGCCGTCCAGTTGATTTTATGACACATGTTTGTCGACATGCACAGAATATACAATGGTCTGTTGGTCTAATTGACTTTACTCTATTTAATTGTTGGAAAGTTTACATCACTGCTTCTGAATCCATCTAATGAGAATAATGTACAATCGAGTAGAGATTAAATGAAAATATCTGTTATTAAAACTTATAAGTTATTGCTTGATAGACAGACTTAAGTTTCCTACACCATTGCTTTTTTTGTATTGCTGTCTATGTCCTGTCTATCATATTATATATATTTCCTGTATCTATCTTCTGATTGTAATACATGAATAAAATGTATGTTATATTTCTTATTTAAATATTCTAGACAGACATATTGTATAATATATATTTCATTGCATATCAAGGTTTTCTTAATAACATACCTACAATGTTTTTAGAAATATAATGTTGTATTTATTTCTGATAGCTCAGTTAGTCCGAAGTTGGGTATTCTTTCATTCTGCTATGGTGCTATAACTACGTGTGTTACCCTCTTCTCCCAGAAGTCCTACATACTAGACTTTTCACTCGTAGGGGGACATCATCACAAAATGCCACTCGTCCTCGATGAGCGGTTCTATGATTGAACACAATGTGGTCATTTTGATACTATGTTGATACATAGTAAAATAATTTGTAACTTTTAAATCTTGATGTTGACATATTATTATATTATGAGTTATATGAAAATTACTATTTTTTGCGAGATTCCTAATTGCAGTGTCAGATGCTGAGAAGGCGGTAGTCCTTTATCTTATTTATTGTATATATTATTATTTGCAAATAACAGGAAGGATGATGTTGAAATGTGAAACCTTATTTTATGTTGAACGTAATCAAATATGTTCCTATTAATGTTCCTAATTAGGAACTATATTTACCACTAAGTGCTATGTTTACATGTTTTGTATTGTTAATAATAGTAGATATTTATGGTTTTAGCCATTGTTGTCAAATGGCGATGGTTAATTTATTTTATTATTAATTAAATATATATTTTCAAAGTAATATTTAATTACTTTTTGTGTTTTGTAGTTTTGTAGACTTTTCCTATTCCGTCCCAGAGTGCGGTAGACCAGTACACAAAGGGTCTTGTATAATTATAATTTCGACACATTAGTCAGCTGCTGCAGCTATGCATGTTACGAAAATATTGTATATATATTAATTATGCACGCCTTACTTTACTGTGTTAACTAAAGCGTTTTATTGTCATCCTTGTTGTCTATCTTCTAGTTTGGATTAAAAAAATGTTGTATTATTAATAGGTTTATTCTAATTAATGCAGTCAAAAATTTGATGTTTAATTTAAGGCTGCCATGGAGAAATTTTCGTCTGTAAGGATGTTTGAATGACCATAAGACAAGTATTGTTGATATGACATCAGCCTGTCACTTCGTATATTATGATATCTAACTGGGTTTAAAGCAGTTTAGGTGTTTCGGATTTGAAAGTGGTACAAGAAGGTGTTATGCATGCCAAATTTGTGTATATAGAAAATGAAATATATATATATATATTGTTGTGTGGAAGCTTCCTTGATATTGACGACAATAAAAAAAGAGTAGGAAAGTGTCTTACAAGTGTAATTTAATTGTTACTTTTGAAATAAATGTTTTTTAAAAAAAAACGGTCAAATTTGGCTACATTTTTCTTGGATATAATTGCTTTTTGTGGGAATTTTGTTCACTTCTTGGAGAGAAAGAGAGAGAGTGTGTGTCTGTAATAACAAATTATACCTACTTCTACTTATCCAGGCGGACAACAAGGGTGATATGTTAACATGTTATGATACATGCGGCTTCGTGGTTGTCTGCTCAGTTTGCGAAACCGAATTTTTAAGCAGTGAATTTCACTAATTAAAAATAAGTCGTTTTAACCGATTTTTATCACAAAAATGATTGCCATAATGTCAATTTAATTATTCGATGTACATTTCACATCGACTTTTTATCTCCAATACCGTTGATTCGCCATAAAGTTTTTCGTTATAAATAGTAAATTTAATGATTAATAATTTTGAAGGTTTTTTTTTACCGCAGGGGGAAAGTTTTGCTGTACTTTATTTTGACAATGTACGGATAGTAAACATTGCATTATTTTTTACCTATACACTATGTTTCCTACTTTGATGAACAGAATACAAGTCTTGTAAATATCGAATGCGTTATCAGTGTATTTTGTAAATCAGTATATAAATTTCTAAATCGCTTACATAAAAATCTATAAATTTAATAATATTTTGTGTCATTTAAAATTTTAAAATTTAACCAGATAAGTTTTAAAAAACCTGATTAAATCTATTGTCTATTTGAAGCAGTAATTGCTTTGTTTTTTAGTTAATTATTTGCCCACAAAGGGTATTTTCTGGTTTTGTGAATTATATTATATTTAAAGGATAGCTGTAAATGATCACACTATTGAATTCCTCAACAACGTCACAAAACAAATATAAAAGAACCGAACATTTTTTAACGAAAAAACAACATTCATGACTAAACTCCAGAAATGTCGAACAAAAGAATGATTAAAATAAAATAAATGTCAAATCCTAAAAGCAGAAGAAGAATTTGGGACAGGCCGCTGGATCATAAAGAAGAAGACGAACGTGTAAGAAATGATATTTATAATAAGAAGGAACGAAAAGGTCACTAAACAATGAAGCGGGACTTTGTCCCTGAGCGGCAGTTATTTCGCTCATTTAGTTCACACGACTACACTGACTCTTGCCTTGCCTTAGTTGACAATTCTCTACTGTGCTGTTCAAAAAGTTTAACCCTGGACCACATTATAAGTATCAAATGTATGAAATATCAGATCTCAAAGGACCAAATTACCCAATTTTAATGGCTTACTGGTCTTGTTGGTTAATGTAAAACATTTAGACTTAGTATTTTCTAGTCATCAATAATAAAACATGGAAATTGTCAATCTACTAATTGTTTTACTTTATGAGGTGTACTAAATATCGAATAGTAGCCCTACGTCAGTTATGGATAGGTAAAATTAAAAATATACACCTAATTAAAATGAAGGGTTTTATTAAAAAGTCAGATAAAAATTAAGGTAATTATTAATATTACTACCCACTTTAGCCATGATCATAATGTTCATAATTATAACGTTGCAAGCCGCAAAAGCAAAAACAGCAATGAGAGCTGCTATCAGAAGCGGAAATTAAAAGAATGTTTTTTTAAATAAATAAATATATGAACCGTCATAAATTCTTGACTTTCCATTGATCCAGGATCAATCACTTCCTATTTTGTCAGGTACAGCAATGGGAGTAAACCAGGAGCGGAAATTAAAGGAAGGTTTTTTTTCTTCTTCATAAATCAATGTCTTGATTAATAAATAATTGATATTATTTCGGTTGTTAAATAATTCTATTTTCTCGACTGTTCAAATGTTGATGTCCGCGTATCATTGTTGTTATGCTTATTAGGCCGATTTGTCTATTTTAATAAGCTTTATTGTTACAAATACTATCGCGTATTTAATAAATTTTGTTAGTATAATAAAACTGTTGGTAGGTATTGACTAGTTATTTACGATGTGTTGCGCTCTCTTTCTCTCTGTCTTTATCCATCTTTCTCTCCCTCCCCACAATCATCTCTCTCACTCTATCCATCTCTCTCTCTCTCACACTCTATCCCCACAATCATCTCTCTCACATCCACTCTCCCTCCCCCCACAATCATCTCTCTCACTCTATCCATCTCTCTCTCTCTCACTCTCCATTCCCCCACAATCATCTCTCTAACACACTCTCCCTCCCCTCAATCATATCTCTCACTCTATCCATCTCTCTCTCTCTCACTCCATTCCCCCACAATCATCTCTCTCACACACTCTCCCTCCCCTCAATCATCTCTCTC
>JAUZND010004523.1:0-11665 GCA_034780555.1 Coelogynopora nodosa
AAATTATGAATCTTAAAATTATATAAAAAAGTGGAATATCCTACTTACCAACTGATATTACATGATCTTTCACAATCCGTCTGGAGATGAGATTTTTAGGCTTGAGATTCACAGTGGACATATTCTTGTTAAAAGAAAAACTACATTCAGCAGAGGCTTGCCCATGACTTAATAAGAGAAGCTTTTTTAATATGACCACCCACAGTTCTGAGTTAAAGTGTATAACATGATAGCATTCTGAAGTAGAAACAATTCAAACACTTGTTAGAGTGGTTCAGTAAAGAGCAATTTTGGATTTGTGACATAAGTATCAAACAACTTATAAATTGTTTGAATTGTTTAAGAACGATGTCAGCTTCTTCAGCAAATAAGATGTCCAGTTGGAATAACAGATTCTAAAATGTGGCTAACTGTTGTAGTAACTGTTGCAATGTTGCGATAACTGAGACATCTAGACAATCCATATCTCAAACGAATGTGTAGCAAAGAGGGTTCTTTACATGGTATCTATTTAGTAATGAGATCAGAATTTTTTTTGCAATCTTTTCAAAACTTTATAATTTGAAGAGGTAATACATTTGTATGACATAGCGCTTCTGTTGTGATGAAACCAAATGCAATTTGGCTAGTGTGGTTATCAGTATTTTCCATATCAATTGCAAGTATTTTATGCAGGCTGGTCATATTATACAAATAAATAATACATAAAATACACTGTAATACATTGTATTATAAATAAATCATGCATAACAAAAAATTAAAAACCTAGACAAAATCACAAAAATCTAGGTAAATTCCCGATTTCCCAATGAAACTCAAAAACCTAAGTAAATTCCTGCTTTCCCAAGTGGTGAGAACCCTTGTACTAAGTGAATTTACAATATTCTGACAAATAAATGTCTTGAAAAACAAAATAATAGTTTTTTCAACATAATATTTTAACATTGCACAATAGTGCAAAAGGAAAACCAAAATAATTTTTTTGAAATATATTACAATTAGTACACAAAAAATTGTAATATAAGTATGTATAAATGTGTTCATAAGTCAAAATAATTTTGCAGTAATTAATGCTTAATTACTCTTTAAATATTTCTGTGCCTGACTTTTAATTTTCAAATTCGAATTGTGAAGTCAATAGAAGTATTAACATTACATTTTTACAGATATCTTACATGTTTCTATAGTTAATAAAAATGTATGGAGTTTGCTTTCATATTGAGTCCACTTACTTATTGAAGCTCCCTCATATGTTTCTGACAATAAATAAAATAGCAAAAGTATTAAAATAGGCATACAAAAAATGTTTTTTTACTGTTTTAGAAAAAGTGCAGACATAATATATAAAAAATGCCAACTGCAAGCTGTATAAACATTGATATATCATAAATAACTCTCCAACAATTTATGTAATTCACAAACAGTCCATTGGAATGAAAATTTGTTATTTTCATATTAATTACGTGATATCCACCTCATATTTCTTTTTAATGAAGTTTAGAATAAAAAATGGAAATGCTAAAAGTTGTCCAAAACCATATTGGAGCAAATGCAATGCTTTAAAAATTTAATAAAATGAATAATTCATTAACAGTCTTGATGGTAAGCAAATTGATCAGTATTTTCATTTCAATTACTAAATGTCCACCTCATAAAATTTTTTATATATTGTACAATTCACAAACAGTCTAAAAGCATTCAAATTTAAAACTATACTTTTATTACCCAATAGTTTGCAAACTGTCTGGACCCTTTCAGCTTTTAATTCAACCATTGGAATTTGTTTACCTTTGCCAATATAAATTGCACACTGCAGTGTTGCCACAGCTTATAATGGTTAAAATATTGCAGGCAGTCTATAATATTGCCCACCAAAAATGAGTTAGTATTACCCTGCAAAAATGTGTCAAACAGTATATTTTCACTAGGTAATTTATTTAATGTACTGTAATAATGAATTAATTTCATTTGGTAATTTTACAAAGAATAAAATTTAATTAAACATCATCAGACCTGTTTACCCCAAAAGATTGAAAATCATAATCTACAGCTCCGGCCATTAGTATCCGGACAGTAAGAAAATTTAATTTTTTTTCTGTTATTTTTATTATTTTATAATTTTTATTGTTTACAAGCGATCTATTTTAGGAAACTAATGTTTCTAACTACATATTCATTTCAGTTAAATGAATTGCTTAAATTCTATTGGCTTGTAAACAATAAAAATTATAAAATAATAAAAATAACAAAAAAAAAAAAAAAATTCTTACTGTCCGGATACTAATGGCCGGAGCTGTAAAATGATCTCAAAATTGTGCTTTAATAAATTATTTATTAATATCCCACAGCTAGTGTAAATTATATCAAATGTATAGCTTTTCACAACTACCTATAGATTGAAATTTTGTTTCGTTTAATATTTTTTAAAGATTCCAATATATATTAAAAGTACATGTTCCACACGTGTCAATTTTAACTATTTTTATAACTAAAATATACTAATTGTATCAATAAATGTATCGAAACGGTTCTAGTTAAAACTCGTAAACATAAATCGTTCTCAACAAACATAAATATGATACAATATATATAATACATTGCCTAGTGTTCAAATATAATAAACTATTT
Organism: Coelogynopora nodosa; assembly: GCA_034780555.1. Lineage (NCBI taxonomy): Eukaryota > Metazoa > Platyhelminthes > Proseriata > Coelogynoporidae > Coelogynopora > Coelogynopora nodosa. Next base: position 2,629 of record JAUZND010004523.1, read on the forward strand.
ATGTGAAAGCCTCTGTCGCGCAATAATTAAGCTCCCCCTTTTTAATTTCATCATTAGTGTACTACCACCAATATATATATCCTAATATACTGTATATATATCCTATATATATATTTTAACCCTAACACATATTATCTATCCGTTATGAATTTCAGGGGTATTCGAATGGGATAACCGACGCCTCCGGTGATCAAACAGCGGAGATACGCGGTCGTATTCGCCGACTTCTCTGTCGTTCAAAAAACAATCCGCACTACTTTCGATACTAAAAGCGCCGCATAAAATGTCGCCATGTATGAACCAACCGCATCTTTCTTCAGTAATTATTAGCAGCTGTATTATTCAATGGCGGATTGATTTTCGTCAACCCAACATAAAATCCCAACAAATTGTAGCCCCTTATTTCATAGTTAGATAGTTCCAGTTTCCACTTAGTGAAATTAAATACTTTGTACGGGGCATTAACTACCTAGAAGCTACATAATAATACCTCTAGGTACCAAATTAGTAGATTCATTTCATTAAATGATTTATATTATCAAATTGGCCTGGTAAGGTGTTGGTGAAGTGCATGTTAATGTAATATTATTTTTGTTCTTTGGTTTGTTTTCGGCAATATTTTTTTTTCACTTACTACTGCTTTTAAATAAAATTGTTTGAAAATTCCATTGATAAAAATCTAAATTATAATTATTTAAATGTTTTAATTATACGATTTGTAAATATTTCCGTAAGACATTGTTAAAATAGTCAAAAATATCGTATGCTCTATTTTAATATTATTCGCTAATTATTTTTTTAAAATTTAAATTAAACCGAAACTACTATTTAAATTTGAAATTAATAATGTTGAATTTGCGAACAACACTTTTCATGACAATTGGCACATCCATTTTTAATCAAATGATGGTATCCACTAATTTGAGTATTTAAATAATAATTTATTTTATGAAGGCCTTTTTATGTGTATAATGTACAATAGATATTCTAGTCTGCATTATATTATATTTTTCTTATCTGTATGGCATGTGTATTTAAACGAGTAAAAACATTTAATATGCATCTTACATTTCTGTTTTGATTGAAAAAAATTATTTCAATAATTTTTATTTTAATAACAATTTAACTCTGTTTCAATGAAGAAGTACTTTTATATAGATTTGTTAAAATATAAATGTAGAAAAATATATCTTAATAAGTGTTATTTTTTCTTTCTTTCTTTCTATATGTATTTCTGTATGTTCATTTATTTTTCATTTGCCTCTGAATTAAAAAGTGAAACTAACCATACTTTAATAAGTTGTTTAACTACTTCCTGTATTATTTATTTGTTTTAAAAAATATCCTCTGACAATTTTTTTTTACTAATTAATATATTAAATTCAATTTTGGAACAATCTCATACTTGCTTTTTTATTATATTAAAACATTTCTAGAAATATTGCTTGAACAATATGATGATTAAACATTTTATGTTAAAAAATGACATTTACTGAAAAAAACATATAAGCCACTTTATTAATAAAATCTTTAAAAATATTATTATTATATTAATATATTATATTAATTAATTTATAAAAAATTTATAAATTTATAATAATTTTATAAATTTATAATAATTTTATTAATTTATAATAATTTAATCAATTTATAATAATTTTATGAATTTAAACTAATTTTATTAATTTAAATTAATTTTATTAATTTAAACTAATTTTATTAATTTAAACTAATTTTATTAATTTAAACTAATTTTATTAATTTAAACTAATTTTATTAATTTATAATAATTTTATTAATTTAAACTAATTTTATTAATTTATATTAATTTTTATTATATATTATGTATTTATATCATGTTAATATATATATATATTATATAAAATCTTTGAATATTACACAAACTTCATACAATTTCCTTTAAATAATAATAATTAAATAATAAGAACTTTAATTTTTTTGATTATATTATATATATATATATATATATATATATATATATATATTAGATTACTAATATATAAATTATAATAAAATTACAGTAATTTTAAGTATTATTTATTAAATATATTAATATATTAGCCTACTGTATGTAACCTAAAATTAGTCAAATATATGCGCAAATATTGCTCCGTATAAATCACACCATTATATGCATGATACGACGAGGAATTTACGAAGTAATCAAATAATACGTTAACATTAAGTAAACATTACACATTTCGAATATATTAAACAGTTATAGTTAATACGAGTGAAGTGAACAAAAGAAGTATAATCAAATTGAGGCTTTACTAAACATAGAACTTATCCATATGAATGGTAGGCGTATAGTGATCAGACAATGTTACAACACGTATCTACTATAAAAAACATCTAAAGAGCATACATAATAATAATATTATGAGGATTTAGTGAGTAGCAATTAAATAGGTACATGCGTAACAAAACACATATAATATTGTTACGTAATCGAACAGTACCGCTATCTTCTAAACAATAGTTCATCACATTCTTCAACCACTTATTTTCTATTCGTCAATGTATCTACGAGGATAAGAACGAGTACGAGTAGAACGTCGAAGCTGAGGTTGAGATTCAGTTTCAGGGTTATCGATATCGGTAGTATCGTTTTCTATTTTAGCATTAGGAATTATAGGGTTAGGAGAAGCCACTTCAGATTCTTGCGTGTTACGACAGAGCTGGATTGAGAACCAGGGGGAGAAAGGTATTTTGTAGATACCATTGTTTCTTATCTGTCAGGAAAGCGAACATGGGCATAGGACTAGGATTAGAATGTAGTTAGGATTAGCCTCCAAAAGTTGTACTTTGACTACTAGATGATCATACTTTGATTGCCAGACTTGCTTTTCAATACAACTTCTCCAGGGGCAGTTAACGAAGTGGGTATAGAAGTTCCATTTTATGATTTTTTCTGGTGCATAAACATTCTTTCGTGAGGAGTACAATTCGTCGAAGTGTATAAAATTAGTTTCATTTAAAACTTATTTTGTTTTAATTAATACAATCACTTTATATTATATATTTTATTAAATTACTATTAAATTATTTTATATTAATAAAATATATTAATAGTAAACGGATACATGCTATTCAAATGCTCAACATCACCACAAAAATGAAGTAAAAAAAAGAAGAAGAACCAGAAATTATCAAAGCGACTGTCAAATAATAAACAAAATGTTATAATAATATCAGAATTTTTAAAAGGAAAAACCAACATTCATCACTATAAACAAAAGTAGGGTGTTATAATCTAACCACAAATGTTATTTATAAAATAAATTAGAAATTCAAACATAGCTTGTTAATATACAACAGCTGGAGTGAAAAGATAGCAAGTCAAAAAAGTAAAAGAATAATTGGGGACAGGCCGGATCACATAGAAAACACGTGTAATAACTGATATTTATAATAAAAAGGAAGAAAAGATTACTAAAATTGGAAAACAAACTAAAATTTAACTGTAAAACATCAACGCTGTTTAGTATTGAATTTAGTACATGAGGTTTTAGTTATACATAGGCCTAAGTAATATAATATATGGTTGTACAATAAAAGGTTATTTTATTAAATTCGTATTTGTTTTTAATTTTACTTTTTGTACCTGGTATACTTTCGCATGTTTACAAGATGAAATAATAGATTACAATCGATTTTGTTTTTACGGTATATTATCAAGGAATTCATGATTCATCATGTAATCCTTAAATAATTAGTAATAGCCAGATTATGATTATTGGGGATTAGTTAATTATTTCCGATAGCAATGATTTCGTTTTCATAATTTCTTTTTAATTAATTGTATCTTGAACTGTATTATTATACCCTCTGATTATTTTATATACAGTTATATGTACATGTTATGCTCTTTTAATACTGATATCTAGGCCTACATCTATTGAAATAAATTTCAAAATAATCCTAAATATAATAATTATAGTTTTGAAATAGAAGTTATGAATAAATATAAAGTGGTTATTTTAAGTATATTTAGATAAGTATACATATATTATAGATGTGTGCCATATAAATGCTCAACTTCAATGTCTCCCAATAGCCAGTTTAAAAAATTTAATTTAAAAAAATTTCAACTGTGACTGTTGAAAGTTTGAAGGCAGGACCAAATAATATTTAACAAAATATGTATAATTTTTCAGAAATATTTCATTTTATTACTTCAATGCTGATTTGATCAATGTACTTTTTCTAATTTTTTAAACTAACATTTTATTTAATCACGGACGAGAATTGTTATCGATTAATTACCAAAAGTGTGGCTGAATTCACTTTTACCAATGAAAAATTGTCCAACCTAGAACTAACCGTTATATAATCTTAGGAATGTCCACTTATACAAATAAAAAATTGGTGTCAAAAATGGTTCAGAAATGTTAACTAATAAAATAAAATATGGTTAATGGTGAACGAGACAGCCATTGCATTAAACCATGGCGTCCATTCCAATTGATCTTCAAATTTGTCATCTAGCCAATCGCGGACGTTATTGTCATAATGCACAGGAACTTTGTCTTATTGGAATTAACATTGGTGAATGCCATTACACAGTTGATATTTATGAGGATTTCCTACAAATGCGGTAGCAATTACCAGACGATTATCATAATTTCTCATAGATGAGACGCCGACCAAGATGCATAAATTGTAACTCTTGTTATATTAACTTTGGCAGCAAACTTGATACACTGTAGATTTAGCAGGTGGAGTGTCAACTTTTTTATTCCATACATCTGTAACATGTTTATTTCGACTCTCTGTCCAAATTATCAAAAGCTCTTCACCCACAATTAATGAAAGTATTTTTAAAACTCCAATCCATTTTTAGGAAATAACAGAATAGGCCCTACTAGTGTTGTCGAAAATAATGATAGTACTATACTCTGTGCAAATTTTACAAGTATATTTTCTATCATTAACTTTTTGGGTTCTATTACTTTTGGCGCACCTCATATATAATATTATACATAAATAAAACGTAGTTTATTATTTTAATAAATTTAGTCAATCATATGTATATATTATAAAGATTTAATAATATATCACCCCATTTTGTGTTTGTAAAACGAATTTTAGTTTTACTTAAGACACAAATATTTATTAGTTATGCAAAATTCAAATGATTTATCTAATAAAATTATTAAAATTATTTTCATAAATTTTTCATTTATTATTTTCATTATATAATTATTTGTACTTCATAAATGTTAATTTTAATTGATATATACCCGAAACATTTATTTTATTATTTTTATATAAATTATTTGTTGCTTTTAGTGACCTACTTATATTATTAGGTCTAAGAAAAGTAGATATCTGTTCTACTTGCAGTCAGCATTCAAAATAGTTTCAATTCACACTCGTAAGTCACCCCTTATGAAATTACCAGTTAAAATTAAATATAGTATACTTAAGTATACCACAAAATACACATTACTATGTAATAATACTGTCTTCAGAGGGGTAAAAATCCAGTTGGAGACACCTTCCATTTTGAATAAAAAATACTAAAGTGAATTTGGACCATATTTCTAGGCAAAAATGCTAATATCAAAAAACTAAATGTGACATAAAGCATTATAAAATATCTACTTGTCTATATATAATCTATTAAACAAATAAAAAAATGTCAAAATACAAATGTGAACAGAAAATGTATTAATTTTATTAATAAGCGAAACATGCAGACTAAATACATTAGACTTAATACAAATATGTCTAAAAATGTGTTTTATACAAAAAAGATCGGGTGAATCAGCTGAAATGTCACAAAAACCAATAGAACAAAGTGAAAAAATGTACGAGAAATCAAATTAGTGCAGTAAACAATAATAGATCAAAATACCTTACAATAAATAGATGCGAGACAGTAAAAGGAAGCTATTTAAGTTGATGGTAAGTTACATTCTTTCCTAGAAAATATGAACTACAAAATTATATGCGAAGCCCGTTATCAGATCTTTCAATATCACCAGTGCATTAGAGGGACCGTTAATATATCAAAACAACTCAAGAGCCAAAGCAGAACTCCGATTTCTTGAACAATAGTGAAGTAACTGATTGGACGACAGAAAGAATCAAGCATGCAGATACTGACAAATGGACATGGATTTCAACCGGCTATTACTAATTAACCATCATCACATCAATCATTTTGATCTCAAAGTAAAGCGCAATTATTCGTAATATTCATTAACACAAACACGCCACAAACAAGTTAACTACCGAAGAACTAGTATTACTAAAATATTGTCTTCTCACAAAACATATTGTGATTAACGAAACTTAACACTCAACTAATTGTCAAGAACAGAATTATGATTAAAAAAATTTCAAGATCCAATGATATGCAAATTTGTCAAAATGAGTCAGTGTATGGAGTTTTTTATATCCCTTTTTACCCGTCGAAAATAACAAAAGCCTGAAGGCTAAAATTAGCTAAAATGTTGAGAGAAATTATAAAGGCATACAGGTGGAGTGCAAAAGTCAACCCATTTTTAATCGAGTGACAATTAGCAAGTTTTATATAAGTAAAAAAACAAAAGCAGCACCTAAAAGCCGATACCAGTTACCACACAATAATAAAACATGAATACCGACCCGTTTAAATTGACGCAAGAGTTTAATTTCAGAAAGAGTTGTTTTAAGACAATAGTGGTATATGAGTCCTAATTTTTCCTACAGACGTCGTGCAATCTGTAAAAGGCTACCGAAAAAAATTATTAATTATATAGTTAAAGGTTACCTAGCTATCCCAAACACAATAATAACACAGCAACTAAATAACAACAGTAACATCAACAATATATGAACCCCGGATGATGTTAAAATCCCATTTTAAAATTAAAGAAGCGTTTATTGATAAACTACAAAAATGTACCTGAAGCCTATAAATGAATCCAAATTAATTCAGTTTATATAGGAAATAAAATGGTAGACATAGTTGCAATGATTCACATCACATGATGTTGGAGTGTTTACAACTGTTTTTTTCGGGAATAATTACAAACACATAGTGAACTAAGGTATGGCGTATAAACAACAGAATTGGATAGAAGCAGTTAAAAGAGTAATGTTCACAAAAACACACCTACATTTTTAGTAATTTAAACTCTATATTTATAGTTTATCATGAACAAATTCACAATTGAAAACTAAGCTTTTCTGATAAATAGGCATATATAACCACAGCAATGAGCAAGCGTACATTTAGTATCTTTTTTAAGCAAAAAGCACCTAAAGAGCACAGCGGGGTAATAAAAAAAATGGGTCACCTAAAGAGAACATATAGGCGAAGTCTTTTTCTTGGATAATATATTAATAATTTGCTTAACTAAACAACTATAGGAAGCTATTTCTATAAATTGGAAAGTCTATACCCATTTGTACAATATTTAATTTAACCAGATTTTTTTAATAATATTTATATTGATAAAGCCACAACATTTATGTTGGTGTCGGAAGTTTCCTATAGGTATGCTCATTTTTTCAGCAAAAGAACAGAAACCCTCGCCTAGAGTTCTCTTCGGTAAAATCTAAACACAAAGGATAGTCAAATAATGATAATATGCATACGATATATAGAACTGTTGTATAGGACAAAGTGAAAATAGGATGGTGACAATATACCAATAAAACGAAGACAATGTGGAGAGATGTTCACAACTATTATATTGTGCCTGCACAGCGAAGGTAGGTAGGTAGGCCCACATGGAGAAGAGTAGACATGCAACTTGTATCTTGTTAATAATAGTCACAAGTGACACCGATATTAGAACGGACATGTGCATCGGAAGCAGAACAACAAACAATTATATGCTACATAGTGTTATTAATAATAATATAATCTCTGACAAAGTATAAATAAGCATCGACTGAGGAGAGTGTGATTATAACTTTAGGGAGAAGTAAATAACTATTTTCGAACTTTTAAAAATGTCGTCTTAGAGACAACTTCAAGCTAGCATTGAAATCTACCGGGAAGCTGATATTAAAACTGAGTTTATCAGTAGTAAAGTCCTGTTTTTCTTTGAATAAACAAAGTGAACACCAGCAGCACACGATGATAAGTAATGATACTAATAAGAGTAATAATAGTCTTCAATAATTCGACTTTTTGCGATCATATGCGGTTATGCATTCTGTTTAGTAATTGTACTGCGAAATCCTTTCTTTTTATTGATTAGAATCAGGGTTACACACTACTTTTCGAGCATCGAAAGCTCTAGAACACGTTTCAAATCCTCCTCTTCCTGGTTCCTCCGTCGCTCCTCGTCCATATCCTTCTGGGACTTCAAGAGGAAAAAAATAGTGCGAAAAGTATCAAATAAGGGCCTCGATAAACTGTAATAATAAAGCATCGATAAAATCGACGTCAAAAGGAAATTCGTTTAATAGATGTGTTTAAAAATGTAAACTTTCAATGTGTGACAAATGTCAACAAAGAGCAAACCAGGGTGTTTGAATGTATAGTGTAAAAGTGCAAAATTAACCTCACAATTCAATAGGTAGTATAGTAACTTCATAAAATTTAAACAAAATACAGAATGTCTATTATTAAAAAAATAACATTTACGTAACAACGTCATAATACCAATAATAAATACAATTTTTTTGTTAAATGATAATCGAACACAGTTATAAAAAAGGCGATGAAACAAAGTTATTAAATTAATAAAGTATGAAAACGCAGAATCAAGTATAATTCTATACTACAATACAAATTAAATAGATAATTCATGAGCACTGAAGAAAAAGTTATGATGAATCAAAAAGTAGAGAATAGATAGGAAATGGTGAATTAAAACAGATGTCATTTTGTCAGTAACAGTAAAGACTACTAACCAATAATTGAAACGTGGCATCCTGTCATCTTAATAACACTTTTATACATTCATATAAAAGAACTAAACCATTTAACAAAATCATAGATGGGAATTTAGAAAAAGGGCGATTCCGGAAGACTATCAATGGGGCGTCCGAACAGTGTATCAACGTG
>JAUZND010004524.1:0-11665 GCA_034780555.1 Coelogynopora nodosa
AACAAAAGTTCATAGGAAAGGGAAAGTAAGCGTCAAAAAGTAGAGTTAAAAAGGATACTGGTACAAGGGATGAAGCTGTTAAGACGTTTGTTGGTACGGCTAGGAGGTTGTTGAACACGATTACTAGGGTTAATAGGAGGGATAATGCAGTTTAGAGAATGGTTCACGTTAAGTGCTTTTTTAAAAAGAGAAATGGCATGTTTTTGATTTTTTACTTAGCAGTCCAATAAAGGTATGGAATGTTCACATCATCTTTTGTATGAAGGCCAAATGAGTGTTTACAGAAAGAAAAGTGATCTTTAATAATCTAATTAGCAGTCTTATGAGATATTTGATAAACATTATTACTTATTGGTATTTTTTATTAGACAGACAAAGTTATTTTTTAAGAATATTAATAAAATGCTTATTTAAAAAAATATAATTCAACAAAAATGTGACCTAGACTATACTAGAACGTGATTTCTTATTAAATGATAATAATATTAAAAAGTAGTATGAGAGGTGGCACTCTGCTTCAGCCCGCACCAGCCTCCCACCAGAGAATTTTTTATTTTATTTTCACACCAAAAATATTTAGTATTTGAATTAATCAGAATATAGTATTTGTTTAGGTTTGCAATGGCTTTCTATTAACCTTTTTAACCAGAGTAAATATAATTTTAGATTAATTCAACTCAATGAAGTTTATTTTCCTACTAATAGATACCCTAATGGTAGTAATCTATCATTCAAGGGCGTTCAATGAGAAGTCCGACTATAAATTGGGTATGTGGAGTATGACTTGGACCATCGAGAAGCGATTTGGTCAGCCAAGTACTCAATTGCAAAAAAATACCTATGTATTTGAAATCCGTAAATATCTCACTGAAAGAGGTCAGATTGGCCAAATGACTGGTGAATTATAAAGCATATATAAATGGAAATACATGGATAAATAAATTTCTGGATAACTCCTCATTACGTGGTACTAGACTTGCCCAAATCAATGGAAGGCTAAGTGACAAAGTGAACTAAGTGAAGGTAATGACGTATTTGTTTCAATGACCACAAAGCAACTAACTTTGCAAGCCTCAATGTGGGGTAAACATAACTACTGCAGTGGAAAGTCTACTAACAACGCTTTTAAATGGAAGTTAGCCTACTCATATGAAACTTCAGAAAAGATACTGCCGTTCATCACAATATTGCACCATACTGGATTCGAACTGTATATTATTGATATTACAATATATTTTGCGGGATAATTTTAAGCTAACGAAGTTGCCGATCACTTCGTAGTGAAATACAATATACAGGTGTGATATTTTAAACACTCTATTGTATATGGGGTATGATTCTGATGTGGTCGATATGACTGAAAGTTGTCTGAATATGATTCTGATGACTCTGATATGGTCGAGTCATCAGGCAATACCTGTTTCATATTCAAAAAAGGGCGTAACGGTATATATGCGTCTACAATATAGTCAATGATAAATTTGAAAGTATACATTTTTTCTTTAGATTTGTCGACTTTCGCACCAGTTAAACACATTGTCATTTTTTATCCGGACAACCAAATATAAACTCTGTATGATGCAAGGACACTCTGGTACGAAGAGCAGGTGGAATTTCACGTTTATTTGACATAAGTGTACCAAGGTATGTCAAATTATGATTCACCAACAAGTCTGAAGTCAACGTAAAGTTAGTGAAGTACCAATATCCGGTAACGTTTCGTTCTGTATCATAAAATGGAGCACAAGATAGTTGATTAAATTGTTGTTGTCCTTGTGTGCCATTGGCTTCTGGATTGTTTGTATGCTTCAGTATTTGTCCTTGTGTGCCATTGGCTTCTGGATTGTTTGTATGCTTCAGTATTGGGTTTCCTTCTTAGAAGAATCTGGTTTCACCATCAGCAACACACCCATCTAAACAGTTCACAATATTTGTCGGGCTTGGATGGATTGTAGGTGCGGTTGGTTGACCTACAATGTGATCTACAATGTGACCTTGGGTGACCTACAATGTGACCTTGGTGATCTACAATGTAACCTTGGTTGACCTACAATGTGACCTAACCAGCTGTTCAATCATCCACAACAAGCCAAGGATTTGGTCCAAAATACACAGACGGGAGAGAATTGAATGCATCCCAAATTTCATGAAATGCTGCATGAGTGTCAGTTTCATATCTTTGAGCGCGTGTGGTCGAGTCATCGAAGCGAAACGGAGGACTTTGTTCTACATCATATAGCGATTTCTAGATATAGCACATGTATAGAAATCACTAGCATCAATTCTCATTAGCTGTATAACAACATGCGTGCAACAAATCCAATACAAGTTATAATACTTTTTGTTTCACAATCGAACAAATTGAAAGAGTTTAGTGACACTTGTAGAAAACTTATATGAAAAAATTGTCTATCTATTGTTAGCATATTATTTGGATTATTATTAGAGGACACATATTAGCAGAATTTAATTAAGCAGACATTCATATGATATACAACTATATACATTAAAATATATAATTTGAAGTCCCTGTAGTTTTTTTTTCTAAAATCAATTGTTTATTAGTTTTCATTTCATTACCTCGAGGGTAAAGTCAATCACAATGCTAGATAGAAGAATTTGTTAAGTTATTTTTATCGATTAATTGTTTTTTGGAATTTATAACAGATAACGTTTTGTTTCATTAGGTAAATGAAAAGACATGATACTTAAATCCATTGATTTAATATTTTAAAATAATAATAACATATAGAAAAGTATTACTATTATGTCAAATTATATTTGAATTTAATAATGATAATTCATGGGTACGTATTTTAAAAAGTAGAGCGCATAAAGATCAAAGCCGGATAAAAGATTACAACAACATTCATTATAACAATTAGCTGTACTCAAATTCAAATAAAAAAAATAATTACAGGACACTGACAGCATCAATAATCACGTTTACAGAATATTAAATGCAGTTATATCTTTCTGATTTTCCTTGCCAAAAATATATTTGCGATTGTAAAATGATCCGCAGTAAATGTAATGGAACATTGTAGCGGCGAATTTGTTGGTTACGAAATATGCACAGTTCGAGAGTTGTTAATTTCTTCTCTCACGATTACTTTCCTGCTACTTACTGGCACTGCGGTGATTTTCTTTTTGGAAAGACCCATTAGCAGATAATCTTTAAGTATTGTAGTAAAAATCATCTTGTCTTTTTCTTACGAACCGCTGAATACTATTGGCATTCTTGTGTCCGCTAATATATGGGCGATCTATTCGTTTGTCCGTGATTAAATCGATTACAATGATTATGTTTAACAGATAAATCGGACATTAATGAATCAAGTTTATTTTTACCTATTACACTTCGTAGTGAATAGCACCCATGTTTCCATTAGTTTGTGGTTTTTGCAAATAATCTAATTGTATCATTGCCTGACTCATGTAATTCATCCAGATAATAGATTTCTAATTCTTAAACAGGGCATTCGTGGTTTTCATACACACGTGGTGCGCATTTTACAAGTTCATAATCCTTTTGGGAAAGAGATGCTTTTTATCGTTTTTAGAAACAGTATCTGCATTTATTCGTGAGTATTTTTTTGTTGTTGCTGTCTTGATGAATTGAAAAATACTTGTCCGATCCAAATGTGGAGTATTTCCCTGCTTCTAAAATTTATGAAATAAATCAAATAGAAAGTATTTTCTTTCTGGTTAAAATATTTTCAAATAGCAATCATGTTGTTGATTTCAATGGTAGGATATTTACATTCAGTTTGTTGTTAGTTTGACCGATTAAACTCGTAAACCATTGCTTTTACAACATCGTTACTTCCACAAAATTTTGGATCCAAAATAATATTAATATCCTTTCTTATCAGTTGAAATATGAAATATCGAATAATGCCGGCTTTTATACAAATCAGAGATGCCGGGGCATCAAATTTTCCGTCTGCTTTTCTGAATTGGCTATATAGAAATACTCTAAATAGTTGTTAAAATGTCCTTTGAAAAATGCCAACGTTAACAGAAGACTTTTTTTCCTTTTGGAAAATAATTAAGCGAGACGAATATTTTTCCATGTGTTTCTGGGTACTTCTTAGAACCGCTTCTTTTTGCAAGGCAATTAGTTCAGCGTCGATTTCTGACAAGATGTAATTAAGGGACACGTTTTCTGCCGCGATAATTTTAAGAAAATCGGAAGACAATTCTTAGAGTTCCTTTCGGAACTATCAATTGTTGCCCATTCTAGAATTTCGGTATACATTCCGCTTATCATATTATTAGGTTGGTTAGACAAATAACAAGCAATGCCGTATTTTACTTGTTAACTAATTTAGAAAACAATGAATATGTAAGAAGTATATAGGTAGCTATCGTTTATTTAAATTTAAATATAACTAGACATATTAACTGGTATTGTATAGATTTTTCGGAAAATAATTATATTATATTTACTATATAATAAATATACTATTCTATATTATTATTATAATATATATATAGCTATAATATCTTATATATTAAACAATTAATATGCACGATTTAAACGAACTGTTGAAGGTGTTAAGTTTCGCGCCATTACTCATAATAACAATTACTTTTTATTGTCAAACTTTCTTGTCAGATAAAGAGTATACAATAAAAAGTTTTACACAACTGAGGAGATTAAATTTCTTTATTAGATTTTATTCTCTCAAGAAACTCCGACAGTATTGTTTTAGAAGTAGGCCTATAACAACTAAACGAACAAATTATATCTCGAGTGTTTTGGAATTAGTTGCTATCTATGTACCAAATCATATTGCGTTAGAAAAGTAATTGCTTTAAAATTTGCATTTACTGGTAGAAAGTTTCAATTTTAGGCCACAAAGTTATGAAAAGCAAGCATTTCACATCAAGTTAAAAATGTCTAAATTTGTTAAGTGAAATTTTACTTTAAAAAAACATTAGTGTCAAATAAATATGTTGAAAGTAATTCACCACCATTTGATTACCTTATTGACAACAAAAAGAAGGAACTTTTAGAAGTAAACGTAGAAGCAGGACCAAACGGACCACTTTGTTTTGATTTTAATGTTGAAAGATTTTGTAATATCGATACCATTTTAAAACTTAAGTGTCAATTTAGTGTCAATTTAGTGTCAATTTAGTGTCAATTTAGTGTCAATTTAGTGTCAATGTTTTTAAATTGAACTTTCCAATACTACCTAAGTGGCTTTAACTTCGTTATTTTAGGGTTATGGTTTCCATTAAACGCGCCATTCTATGTTTGTGGTTAGACTATTGTAACTGAATACGATAAGTATAGTGAACTTTTATTTTATTATGTGTTTTAATCAATCAAGGCAACTGACTCTTATGAATTATACAACACTTTGTAAAAGGTAGTTTGAGGTTTCAGTTTCATAGACAATTTGTTTCCAAGATATTGATAAAGTTTGGCTCACATTGTTGATGTTTCGATTGAGATAGAACACAATGCTACACCATAAGGTCTTCATTTAGACAAAGTACTGCATCCTTATCGCAAGGATGTTATGACAAATTTATTATTTTTGAGAACTGATTTTTTAATATTAAATAATTTGACCACCAAAGGTCATCATCTACGATAATAACATTGTTCAACGTTCGACATTTTCTAAGTACGATATTTGACTGATTATCCCCTGCTTTGATTGATATTATTTCTATATGCTATTTTATTGACAAATTTCTTTTTTTTTATTTACCACAGCCGGTTTTAACCAACTTATTGTGACTTGAAATTGCCAATGCTAAATATGATCGTTTTTAGGATAAACATGATATTCTAAGTATAAAAAATTAAAATTAAATAATCGTCTGTATATGTTTTGAAAAATCAATAAAATCATTATCACAAAAAATGATTAGCTTAGATATAAAAATGTCTCACTTTCAAGGTGATAATTTTTCGCTGTACTGTGATATTATATTCTAAGTCCCAGAAAATTATATAAAAAAATTTCTCGGTTTGAAAAATCAATAAAATCAATATATCCCAAACTTATTAGCTCAAATAAAGAAAATTACTCACGTTCAAGGGATGTTTTTACGTTGTAGTATAAGATTTTAATAATATTTTAAAAAATTATAGAAATCGTCGGTTTATATTTGATAAAAATAAAAAAAATAATTTTACGAACAAACATATTATATTAATTATTAATAATGTTCAAAATTATGTCATTTTTTAAAAAACGAAAAGGATACAAGGTAATATTTAATAGAGTAATGACAGTAATAAATAAGTTTAAGAGTTTTAAAAGTAGACTGCACGATTTGTTAGTTTATTACAAATGCTTACCAGCATAGTCTTGCGCAGCTATCAACAATTGATCGCCGTAAATCTGGTTAACCTTAGCAACCATGTAGCGATTCCAAGTCTTTTTAGAATCCGCATTCACCGCTTCAGATGCCTTCTCAGACTAGAATCCTATCCCTAATCTACGAGGACTACAGAAATGTGCGATGTGAAAAAATACCGCGTGCAGTTTCCGTGTTATACGGAGATCAGTGAGCAAACCATCAGCTTCTGGCAATTCTGTCTTTAATCCATTGAACAGCACTGTCACAGGACAAATAAGTAGGTGAAGTTCAGGCGGTGGCATGATCTGAAGGATGAGTTTCTGATTGTCGTCCTTAACAAACGGCGCATGAATGACATTGCCAAACTCCTTGCAAGATGCTTTTACAGGTCCTGCTCCGAGTCATCGCCGAAAGAGGTCCCTGAGGCTGCTGATGGTGCGCAAGTCGCTACAGAGGCCTAGGTGTAGATTTTCTATTGATACATTGCACCATGTGAACGGATGATTGGATCCGGGGGCCGTTAGACCTGACATATGCTAGCAAGTCTTAAGTCCGTCGCAACTGTACATGGGATGCACACGTTATCAATCTTCCAGTGGGTCCACAGTGTAAGAATGTTGCGATAGTTCTCCGAAATATCAGGGACCAGAGCAATAATAAAGAGCCTCTTCACGCTACTGACTTTTCTTTTTTTGGCCACTAAACCATCACTGTATTTCTGTCATCTGGATTCTAGCTCTTGTGTGATGTTGTGCAGAGTCAAACACACTTTCAGCTTTCAACCGCAGCTGTTGATGTTCACATTTGAGTATGTCTTACCGCGATCATGCTGAACTTGGTGAATTAATTGATTGACGTCGTTGCATTAGATGAATGGTCGTGTCGTCATAACAACGTCACATTTGTTGTCCCTGATCAAAAATTTAGAATCAAATATTTTAGTAAACAAATGATCTAGTATGTCATTGTATTCTTGCAGCATCATCTTTTAAATGAGGTTAGACACAACTTCGCTCCGTGATAGTGGTTCGAATGTGACCGGCTAGCTTCAAGACCTGGCCGACATGCTTGCTGTGGTAAATAGGCGCTTAGCCGGTACCTGCCTTGATGTATACATTGTTAAAGGTCAACCTCCAGTTGATGTTGCAAGACGTACAACACCATCAGCAAGTTCGGGGGATAAGTTGTCCCGTATCAAAGCGGCCGCCAATTTATCCTTAGACGTAGGGCTGCCAGCAGCAGTCATATTTTTAAGATTTCGAATTCGCTACATTTTTGTGCAAATATAGTCAATCCCGCATGCAAGTGGAGTAAAGCACTTGGTACAGCTGGTGGATTTGTCCGTCCATAAGATTGTCTTGGCAGATTCGTGGCTCCCACGCGGTTACTAGCATCAAGTTAGTTGGTACAGCAGATGCAATTTCACAAACAATACAAGGACATGAAATATAAGTTTCCGTAGAGAATGTGTTTCGTACCAGTGGATAAACTGAGATATTATCACAGTCATATATGGTAATTTCTTTGACAAAAATGCCACTTCCACATGCATTCAACACTTTTCTGCAAGTACTACAGAGAAGGGACGACAGTCTTCCATCGCAGTGATCAAGACCTTCAACAATGTACTCTTCTGCAATGATATGCCAGAAGTTATTATTAGCACTTCTCACGTCCTTAGATTTGCTGATTCATCAAAATGCACTTTTTACCGGCATTCGTCATGGTTCAATGGAAACAGGCGCGCAATCGAAATATTTATATGGTTTACTGTGTCTCTTAGGATTGATTAAAAAATTGTACATACACCGAAAGAAAGAAACATTATAAGGAGTGCTGTTGGATAGAAAGATCTGCAAGCAAGCGATGTTATCCACTATTAATAAATATTATAATGCATTAATTAATGTATGTTTATACATTCATTTTCAATATTTTTTTATATAAAGCGACCATTTCTATAATATTTTCAAAATATTATTAAGATATCATAGTACAACTAAAAAATATCACCTTGACGTGGGTAATTTTCTTTATCTGAGCTAATATTTTTTCGTGATATCCATTTTTAGATATATTGATTTTAATGATTTTTCTAAATATACCGACGAATTGTTTTATATAATTTTTTAGGATATAGAATATCTTGTTACAACGCAAAAACATCACAATAAGTTGGTTAAAACCGTCCGTCCGTTCTACTATAGATTATTATCCATTATTAAATTTTATCATTTACTGTCAATATTATGAATTTTTCAATTTCATAATTTACTATCATGTGCTTTCCCATATTATCAATTATATAAAAAATATTCTGTTTTTGAATATTATATAAAAAATATTATTATATATATTTTTTAAATTTTGTAACACATTTTTTAATATATTAATTGAAAAGGAAATCTTTATATGTTAAAAATATCAGATTCACCATAATGTGCGATATTACTATTAAACATTGTACAAATTCCAAATGGAACTATTCATAGCCTTCTTATAGGGATATTATAAATTATTAACGTGAACAAAATAAGTAAATAATAATTTATAAATAATTGGATATATTTCTGCTTTGAGGCAATATCAACCATGATAATAGCTTTGTGTGAATCCTATTTTAGGTTTTTTCCTATCCATAATTACATCTTTATTAATTTTTTTCATAAGCAATTTGTATTCTGATAAGTTATATTGGATATATATATAACGATCAACGAACAGAGAAACTCATATAACATGAATAATATTATTATTTTTCCTAAAACATTTTAGTTCGATATAATGTAATTAGGCCTGTATCTCAGGCGGGACAATTATTCAAATCAGATATAATTGATTCAACAGTTTAGCATTTTAACCCGATTATTCAGCTCAATTTAAAATATCTCCTCTCAATTATTATACAGTTAGGCTATTAAATATCAGAAAAAGTGTTTTTAAAGACGGCAAAGTTTTTCGCATTAATATAGAAAAATGATATATGAGAATTATAAAGAGGGGAAAAAAGGTATGTTTGATTCAATTTCTACGTGGAGGATGTGTCGATGTTTCTATCTCCCAAAAATAATTTAAAACAATTTTGTAAATATTTTATTCAATATATAGTAACGGTATTTACACTACATAAAATATATAAATCTTTGTAAAGAATTAATCTAGTATTAGTTTAATACCAGTGAGTTTTCCGTCGTTTTTCGACTCAGCATTCATTTCCAATGGTCTGAAACTATAAAAAATTGTGTATTTTTTAGTATAAAAACTTAGGAAAACGATCTTGTCAACTTAAAATTGAAGTCAATTAAAGTCTAAAACAATTTAAAAAATTCATTTATATTTTATAGTGCTAACCGTTTTCAACTCTCTCTATCTCTATATGTATATACATAATATATAGTAAGTAGTTCACATGAGAGTAAATCAATATTTATATTAAATTAAAAAGAATATATGGGCATGTAGGAAGTGGTGGAGGAAAACGGGTTAAAACAATTTTGACAACATTTTGTTCCGCTTTTTACGAAATAGATATTTTTTAGTAAAAATATATTGCTGTAACAATTGGTATCAGTAAATTTTCTGTGAATAACTGTTTTTTTGTTGCAAAAATTAGTCATTTGTGTTCAATTGGAAATAAGCACATAGGGTGATGGTATCACATACAATATTCATGTAATAAAATTTATAATATTATTATAAAGATATAAAATATGATATCAAGTAACATGTGTGATAAAAGTCTACTAAATAGAGGAAGAATAAGCTTATTAATTAATCTAAATGAGTTGTTTCATTTCTTCTCTTTCGGCGCGGCAGTCGAGTGCTGAGTCCCCTTGAAACGGAGTTTTACAGGGTAAATTTCCATCTAGAGTTTATACGAGGTTTCGAAGGTGGAGGTAAATAGAGGAACTATTTCCAGTTGTAGGTGTTATCGATATCGGATTTGTTGTAGAAGTCTTTTTGTGCTGTGGATGTAAGAAGCGTTTATATTTAGTACACAATTCAGTATACATTTTTATGACAGAAGTTATGGTACAGGTTATTAGTTTTACAGCGTTTCTTAGCGTGTAAGATTTTCAGAAAAATTATTTTGGGCATATCGAGATTGCGGAAGATTGTTTTGATCTGTGGTCGCTGATGTATAGGAATTTCACGCTATCTCTATTCTACCGGAAGGCGAGCTCGCATTTTCAAAAAAGATTCTAGGTTTCCATTATGTTAGAGTGTTTTAGTAAATAGAACCGCTTGCTCTATAGGGTAAAGCATCTAGGTTCCCTTCTTTTTGTTTAATTTTTAATTAAATGAAATGTGGTGTTATCGGGGAAGTCTGAGTCGTAGAGTGCAAAGATATCAACTTTGGTTTTACTTGAGTTGTGACTGGTGATCTTTAAATCAAAAGTGAAATCGTGTGGTTGTTGCTTGGGTATTACACATCGAATTTTATTGCTTGGTGTTGATTATTTAGTTTTTTGTATAGTTATGGTTCTCCTCTTACTTGCATGTGGTCAGTAAGAATGTGTCATTGACATATCTAACGTAGTGTTAGAATTTGTAGTATAAACGGTGTAAGCATGGGTTGTTCATAAAAAGGATTTATAGTAGGCCGGATATGGCGTTGTCCATATTAGAACCGGATTTATGCAAGAATAGGACTTTATATTTAAGCACGATATTTTATAAAAATTGTTTCTAGAAGGGTTTTCACATGAGTGGGCTGCAGAAGCTTGGCTTTTGTAGGAAACGTTCGTGAATGCTGTTAATAGCCTCGGACGGAGGTACAGATGTGTAGAGCGAGGTGACGTCTAGGCTGAAGGGGAAGTTGAAATATGTGATGTCTTCTTCCGACAAGCTCTTGATATCTTCGAGGAGTTGGTAGCTGTTGTATAGATAAGCTGGACGTCTTTGAGCAAAGGAGATAATAATTTGTTCAGCATCCAGGACATCTTAAAAGTTTGGGCTAAAGTGGCTAATATAATTGGACGAAACTACAGTTCGTTTCCATTTTTAAGTGTTTTAATAAAATGATAAATGGGTGAAATACTCGAGTAGGTACTGATGTTGGATCTTGTGATCGCGTAGGGTGTCAGGGCTTCCAAAGGTATCTCTTTCAATTTACTATTGATTTTCATTTCTATTGTAGATGCTTTGGTGATGTTTGAAGGTGTACAGGTGGAGCAGGTGGAGCAGGTATACAGGTGGATAGGTGTACAGGTGGAGCAGGTGGAGCAGGTATATAGGTGGATAGGTGTACAGGTGGATATGTGTACAGGTGGATAGGTGTACAGGTGGATAGGTGTACAGGTGGATAGGTGTACAGGTGGATAGGTGTACAGGTGGA
>JAUZND010004525.1:0-11664 GCA_034780555.1 Coelogynopora nodosa
AAACGACCTTGACCTTGTTTAAATCGGCCAATAGGAAGCCATAGCAACCAAAAATCAAATACTCGATTCTGATTGGTTGATTAAAATTTCGGGGGGTTATGCAGAAAGAGATGTTCCCTACTACTAGCCGTGTTAGTCGATTGACTCAACCTGTTTGCTTCTTATAAAAAAAGGGTATTTGTTTTGAAATATGACATTTTGAAGCATCGAAACCATTCACGGTTCTGATGTGATCCGTGATCAATAATTAAGATATCATTTAACAAAAGTTTACTGATACAGAAGCCTCTCTCAATTAATAGTTTGATAAACCGAATAAGCTCAGGCAGTGTTTACTCCGTATGGCAGAGATTTCTCACGAACACATTCAACCTAATATCCCATCAATTGAAGATTTTCTGCTCTTCTTGTACAGATTGAAGAGAGCACATAGAAAAATTCTGATGCATTGGCGCCATCACCTTCTATAATCCAGTTAGCCAGTTAAGACCGGCAAGTTCCCTCAAAAAGTTATCGAACAGCTGGTTTTTCCACCTATCAAATGTCAGCCTTATAGATGACAACAGACTAGAGCATCCATATACTAGTGGGAGTTTCAAAGGCTCTGTGTCGACAAGTTTGCAATAGTTGCTTGTAAATTAAATCAACTATGCTATTTTGTCACAAGTAGTAGTCACAATATTAATAATGTCATTAAAAAGAGAATATGTGTGATAGGCATTGTTTATTCAACAAAATGAATACAAACATTTTTAGCAAATGTATAATCAATAAATAGATTTATATACAAGCATATATTATAATAAAATAAATATATTTTTACAAAGGTTGCAAAATAAAAAATTATGCTAAAACTATTACACCATTTTTTTAAATATAAATCAATAATATTTTTACAGCAAATGTGACGAATTTGCATGAGTTTTTCAGGGTGTCCATCACCATGTATTAGTTCTTTTAAAAACGGGGAGGTCCGGACCCCCTGAGCATCACCTTTGCTCAGTGCTTTGTTTTATTAATTCTTTTATTTTGTTGCTTCGCTTTCAGGGCACATTAGTAAGTTTCTTGAGTTTAAATTTCACTAATCATTGTAAACCATAGATTATAATATACATAACTAACGCATAAGCTATAATGTTATCCATTAAGAGTATATATTATATTTAATAAACAATCTATCAAACATTTATAACATAATTGTTATTAATATAATTTTAATATTTAAAAAAATAATGTTGTCAAATGAGTATATAAATGAGTAGAATCGTTTATATTTTCTCCAAAATATATACACACACTACTGCCTGGGTTGATTCTAAATGTAGTATGTAATAAAGAAAAAAATCTGAAAAAATAGAAAAAAAGGAACCATGATGCATACAACACAAAAACAATGTTTGACTCTAATTTGATTTCCCTTGTAAAGATCTTTTAAATGGAAAAGTGTCAAGAACCCGTAAGTGTCCCCCCTACCTGATCCATAGGTCCTGGTCACCCCCGCTGACGCCTCCAGTGGCTGCCCCAACAGGACCACCTCCACACCCCCGCTGACGAAGCTGACGCTGCTTGGCGGAGTATTCGGCCCCCGGCGCCCTTCGATCACACGGTCCTCCACCGCAGCCGCTCACTGTCACCTCTGGGTCCGATTCGACACCGCTGCTAGTGCTCCTGCAACAAGATGAGCATAAAAAACAGAGATATTTCAGTGTAATCAGGATAGGCAGATCAGTTGTATTTATCATGTGTAGGGACGAACGAACCACGAATGCGCGCAAATCGATAAAAAACAAATATAATACATATGAAAATAATAGTGTGTCTTACTAATTCAGCGCTTTCACTAGACTTATTGCAAAATATCACATCTTATAAAATTTTATTTATATAATCTTTTTAAAAATTATAAACTTTTATAATCAGTTGTATTTTATCTTCGTGAATTCTATAACAAAATATTCCTAAAATAAATTAAGTTAATTTT
Source organism: Coelogynopora nodosa (assembly GCA_034780555.1). Lineage (NCBI taxonomy): Eukaryota > Metazoa > Platyhelminthes > Proseriata > Coelogynoporidae > Coelogynopora > Coelogynopora nodosa. The sequence goes on from JAUZND010004525.1 coordinate 1,982, forward strand.
TTACATATATTATATGTATGCGTCGAAAATGTTGTATTGAATGTTAATTAATTTCAATAGAATTTTTGGAAATTCTCTGAAGTCTTGAGAATATTTGATAGTATAGTGCAGTGATTAAAATCGCAGGAAGTAGCAGCACCAGCAGTCAAAGTTATATCTAGGTGTCAATATACAGTTGCACAGAAGTCCATTATTTGGTATTAATGGATAATCATAAAGTAAAAGAAGACATTGAAAGATTTACACTGACAAAATGCCAGATTTAATTTATCATTCGTGAACACGATTTAAGCAAGAGGCTAGCGCACTTTCAATTTATATGATTTTTTAAAATGTTATACATTTAGAAAAAGAAATTACGATCTGCAGTTATGAAAAATATATGTGTTAGTTAATATTGTCGTATTTATTACGAACAACATATATATATATCCGTGCAATTTTAACAGACAAACATATTGTAAATAATAAAATTACTTCTTTCAAATCGGTCATAATCAAATCAGGGGAAACAAAGCAGCAGGCATGCATCTGCACAGATAATGTGACACTGTTTTTGTACAGTTATCCAATTTATTTGAACGCTTATTTAATTTATTTTCCAAAATACTTGGCTATCATAATCAAAGTTATTTCAAACGCATATCTTATTTGGGATTTAAGTCGCTTTACTGTATGTACAATATGATCAATATTAAAATTTGACAATTATATATCTATATTAGTATCGGATCCGTGTCAGTTGTAATAAATACGAAAATTTTATATAAAGCATATTTATGTCATAACTGAAGAATGATACTAACTTTATTTTTTCTAGGTATTGAATAAATAAATGTACTTCCATATTTACAGAAATGATCGCCCATAATATTGTAATGTTCACGAACATTGAAAGAGCTCTAGCATTGCATAGTTTAATCGTCCTTGGATGGTACAATTTGTCCTATACAACTTCAAACTTGTACAACAATTAACTAAACTTACGCATTGCCACTGATATTGACCGCACTGCCGAGATCTTTTCTCCCCTGATCAAGGGAAGCTTGGTTGTTGAGGTGCATCTTGCCGACAGCCGAGTCACTCCCAGGATATAAGGCCGAAGTGGTGTCTATTACGGAGTTATAGTTCGACACCATTGGACGACTAAGTGGGAACATGACACCTAAATAAAAAAAAAAAATTAAAATGAAATAGATTGTGCGTCGCCCTGACCCATTCGTTGACAAAATATATTCATGGCTAATATTATTTTGTTTATGTTGTTATATTATATATTGTTTTATATATATATATGTTTTATTCAATACACGTTTTTTTGAAGATTTTATTTATAATTTTACTTTAATCTCAAGAGATATTGACAACTGACATATACAATACAACCATGTAGTCACGTACCCAAAATATAATATAATTATAACTTAGTAAGCCTACGCCCGTTACAATTTTGGTTCGTAGATGCAACACAAATAATTAAATGGACAGTATATATAATACAACTAAAAATTCTAAATATGGATAAAATACAGGGGTAGTGCGCCACAACTGTAAAAAAGTATGAAAAAAGGCTTAAAAAAGTATGATTTTTAAATACCATATTTAAGCTAAAATTACAGAATATAAGTATATAAGTATAAATGACTATGATAGGTAGTATGATTATGACTATGGTAGTAGGAGTAGTATGTATGTAGTTATGTTTGTTTAATTTTTTAACACGGCTCTTTTTTATTAGAAAGGGAGAAATTAAAAGGGAGAAAATTGTATATTTTTTATAAATATAATATATATATTTTTTTAATGTATAAAAAGATTTTAAATATTTTAAGAATTTTTGAAAAATATAGTATATATTTTTGAAAAATGTATAAAAAGTTTTAAATATTTTAAGAAAACGGTATTCATTTTTATAAATATATATATTTTCTGAAAAAGTATGATAAATTGAAAATATCTAAGAATATGCTGAAAAAGTATGATAAAAGTATTTTATGAAAAAATATGAAAAAGTATGAAAGCGCACGACCCCTGAAAATATAAACAATTATAAATGAAATCAAATATGTTTTATTTACACAAATATTTCTACCATAGGCCTACTATGTATATATGTGACCCATTCTCACAATACCAGTCGCTTGTCGGCCAAATTTATTTCGAGTAAATCACAAAAATGTTAGCTATAGGGTCTAAAATATCGTTTTTTGACTGGATATATAAATTAACGATATATTATTAGTTCAATTATTGCCCTATTGTGTAAAACATATGAGTTATTATTGAACCGCCATGACTTGACGCAAAGCGACAATGGTATTTGTATAACAACATTTGAAAAATTGCCACAAGCCACTGGTTTGAGAATGGGTCACATATTGTTTTCATAGTAATAAGTTATTATTATAGGTGATTACCTACTATTATCTGTTTTAGTTTACCTTCTCCATAAAAAGTATAATAAAATAAAGATGTCATCGTACTTAATCTTCATTATACAAAGTTGGCCAAACTCCATTACATTATATGAACAGAATAAGATTTTATGTAATCTTATTGTGACCACATTAAAAAGATTCTATAAATCTAAATATACTTCAAATTTTGAAAGTTATGTAATTTATAAATAAGGAAAATATTAAAAATAAATCGTGAATGTTATAAAAAGAAAAACAGATTATAGCTAATAGCTAATTTATAGATTATTTAAATCCATTTTAAATGCTAACATCTTCATATATTATTTTATTAAATTTATACTATCTTGAAAATAAATCGATTTATTGACCTCAGGTAGAAAGCTTTTGCGTTGTAGGCTATATACGGGTCCGGTTTGAATGGTTATATTAAACGAATATAGAGCCAGGTATTATATTCTTTGGTTTATATTTAAACATGCTAAAGGTATTTCTGTATCTAAATTGGTCATCAAACCTTGAATGAATGCTTTTCCAGTGTTATAAAATAAGCTCATTTTAAAATTAACAATTAAAAAAAGTTTGATCTACAGTACATAGATATCTAACTTTCGAGTAGACAGGTTGATTACGTGCAAAAATGTTGTGTTCAAAAATTAAATCGCACTTTAACATTAAAACTACCTGTAATAGATATTATATAAAAATAATTCACTAAGGACAATTCGGTAGAGATTTATTTTGATTATAAAAATATCACATACATTATTTGATATTTTTAACGGTTTCCATTTTTATTGTACTTTATAGCCTTGATTATGTATAGTATAGTATAGTATGTATATATATTTAAATATACACCAATATTGTTTTTTTATGTTTTATGACATTAATTGTTAAATTGCTGCTGACTTAAGAAAATAACATTTTTAAATAAATAGTTGAAATAATGCAGAATTTTAGTCACGTACATTTTCATTCGTTTGTTTAAAATGTTACAAAAAATAGTTAATTATTTCAAGTACATCAAACTAAACATTTGAGAAATATTGTTAAATTTTAATTTACAATGTAACATACATTGTATGTGCCTAACATAATAAAATGAAAGCAATTTTTTTAATGACTTCTCTTTGTCACAAAACATCTTCGCGTTTTCGCCATTACCTGACATGGGTGTGTGACAATCCGTGTATGACCCCGCGGAAGATGATGAGGCAGTGGAGGTCTCTCCCTTTGAGTAGCTCCACGGTGATGTAATCACCGCTGATCGATTCAGAAGAGAGAAGATCTGTTGTGCTTCTGATGAGGGTGCCGCTGTAGGAAAAGGAACACTGGATGTTTTCAAACAATGGTTTAGCAAAGTGTATTTGATTAATTTCATGTGAATTAAGTACATAGACGAATAAATATTATGAAATCAAAATAAGATTATTATTTTTTAATCTATTATTCCGAAAACCAGTTTGACTTTTGAGCAATAAAATAATTTAATGTAAGTCAATAACTTTTTTGCACTAATTGTAGTGTTTAAATCGCTTATTCATACTATGTACAGGTTAAATAAATGAAATATGCCATAATTGGGTCAGCCGGTTCTTGTTGTAACATTTAAAGTACACATATTTTTAATACGGTGAAACAAAATACATTCATTTATAATTTTTATATTAAAAAATGTATGAACAATATAATATAAAAAGTACGTTAATATTTACATAAAAATATATTCAGAAAGCTTATCATATGCGATTAATAATTAATTTAAATTTATTAAAACTAATTTTATCTTGTTATTGATGTTGTATTCATTAACATTACATTTTTTTCATTATTAAAATTTTATGAGTGAATTATTTTGTTTCAACCAATCAACATTCTACATCCTTTAGAATTGTATCAGATCATATCGAAACTTGCAAATTTGCTAAATAAAAATCGATATTTTATACTGCATCATATATATGCTCAGTTTAAGTTATATAACGTTTCAAAAAACATTTGTACGGTGCGTTATTACTGCTTTATCGAAGTGTATAATGCAACCATAATTGTCCCATTCATTTATAAATCAATAAAATTACATAAATCATTATATTCAATATGTAATTCGTTATCAGAAAATAAACCAAGTAACTTATCAATAACAAAAAAATAAATTATAATGACAATTTGTGCAGATTACAGAAATGTAAGTAGTTTTTAACTAAAGATTGCTTAACAAGTATAAAACAATTCACATTTTCAGTATTGTTAATTCCATTTTTTTCATTCCGACAAAAACATAATTGAAATAATTAAACGAATAGATTTAATATTTTTTCTCTAAAACTGACCTCTCATTGAAAGTATCTCCTGTTTGAGGCCCTGGATGGCAGTACCAGGCAGTACAGGGGACTGCATGAGAAGTTGGTTGGTGACTAAAGCTGAGTTCACACATGAGGGTGCTCCCAGCAAGTAAGTGGCAGGATTGGGGATCGATATGCGAGGTGGTGCAGACACCATTGAATGGAGGCCTACAGTGGAGTTAGAGCAAAGTAAGTAGTTTACTATTTTGTATTAATTGCCAATGGTTACATTTAAAATTATATTTGTAGACATCTTTGTAATACCACAATTGCACTAAGTATTTATTGAATAGTTTGAAATTCAGATAATATTAAATGTTATTTCGATCAGAAAATGTATATTTAATCTGTTAAGATTTAATGAGATCTACTCATATCGGCTACACAACACGTCACTTGTATAAAAACCTATGTGTCGTAGACAAACCTAACCAGCATTTTTTCAGGGGTAGGAAATTCCATGGGCCATATAGAGACAAAAATTAAAACTGTACTCCAAAATGTCAAACAAAAAATGTGTTAAAGACAATATTATAAGTCAAACCCGCACATACAATAAATGAAATTTGTAACTTAACAAGAGAAAGGTAGCTACAATTATGATTTATTAATTTTAAGCGATCAAATTTAGTTTCCTTACAGATTTTTATGTATAAAGCATCTATACTAGAAGGCGTGGTTCCAGAATTTTTATAAGGAGTTCCAAATTTTAAAAAAGGGTACATGTCATGATATTTTGTCAGAATTTCTGGAACAGCCCCTGACTAGTACCATAATTTAGCACTTAATAAAGACGTAAATTATTATATATGTCACAAGGGCACAAAGGCCGCATTATTACATGTTGAATGAAGCCTTTTAAAATTAATATATATATCACTCGAATCTGCATCAAAAGCACACCACTTTTCGTATCACACCCGGTTTGATTTGAATGAATAAATTTGATAAATGCTTTCCTTATTTTAAATTTCACCAAATTAACGCTTGGTATGAATGAGCAGTATAATAAAGAATAAAGAAACATTGTAACTTTTTTTACCTTTAATATAATTTATTTATTAATATAAGGTAACTACCAATACTTAATAATAACATTTCCAAGAAAACTATTGTAATGTTTTTGACAAAGCAATTAGAGTTTTTTTTAAATATATTTATAGAGTAACTAAGGAAATAAATTGGTTAATATATTAATAAATAAGAAAGCGTACTCATTTAAGAAAATGCACTGATACAAATTTGTAAACTGTTATAATTTTAACTGATTTGTTACAGTAAAAATATTGAAATACGTTTGGTCCGTAGTTGGTTGGTGTATATATTTTTAAAAAATTAAGAAAAATCATATCTAATTTGGACATCCTGAATAACAAATTCGTATACATAATTAATTCCAATGGCTAAGACAAAAATGTTCATGATTTAAATTTACCATGTTGATCCTGAAATGATGTCTGTCGAATGGAGGAGCAGACTGGAATGTCCTCCGGTCGCAGGGTTCGTATGGGGGGCGGGATGAAGTCCTCGACACGACTCAGATTGAGCAGACAATTACGGGTCTTGAACAGGGCGGTAACATTCTTCTCCGTCGATTTAATTGTCACCGACTGCACGGTGGACAATAAAGGGGACGCGCGTTTACTCATGTTTCAAATCAATTTCTATTTAGTGAAAACTAAAGTAGATGGAATTGTTGATTTTCAAAATTAAAAAATATCATACGAAAATATATATAACTTCAACTGTGTGTGTCTGACATATGATATTCAATCGAATTAATTATTATAAGTAATGTTGTAATCTATTCATTCCGGCAAATAATAAAATATTAAAAAATAATAGTTTTAGTAAGTAAGTAAGTAAGTAAGTAAGTAAGTAAGTATAATTTGACCGTATTTGTAAAAGTTATAATAATTATTATAAATAAAATGTTCCCATCAAATTTATTTTAATGAAACAAAATAGAGTCAATAATAAACCTTCGTTTAGTTAAAATTATTTATTAACCTGTTTAGGTTTATTTATAACACACATGATATATTTCATTAGCTTTAATTAACATTTATTCATTCAGCTATAATTTCGAATTTAAAAAAAGTTGCTTTTAAATTCTTTTGTTAATCACCATGATTGAAGGCAATACTAGCAAATCAACAATACAGTTAAAAGGTTCAAAGTTTCCGTTTGATTATTAATTGGTAGACAATATAATTAAATGTTTCTGAAATCTTTTTTTCTAAACATACTCTTTTTTCTGACTAGTCATTATTAATAATAAGATGAAAAGCACGATACCATAGTAAAATAAAAATATAATATACAAAATTGTCGACGACTAATTACCTTGAGATATTATGATTATGACAATACTATGGTCATAAAGTTGTTAGTTAAATGTTTTTACACCCAGCATTGTTTACATATTATTTAAAATGAGAAGAACACTAAGATTCCTCACAGATAACAATTAACCATAAAAACAATGTTACTGAACTAAATCACAAAATAAATTTCATCTTGCAAATATTTATTTGATATTTCCTAATATTAAATATTTAAAATTTCAGAAATAATTCTAAATATTTCTATCTTCATAAATTATCATTGATTTTATGTAATTGTTATTAATATTATAATAATAACATAAATATTATTATATTGTTCAAAAAGGCACGCACTTTGAAATTAATAAAAATATATATATATAATTTCAATCAAATGAAAGTGAAATACATTAAAAAATTCGAGCTAAATAAATAAATGTATTAAAATATCGTTATTTGACTCGTATAAGTGGTTAAAACAAGGAGTGACAAAACTAATTGAAATTAAATAAGACTCTATACAAAAGCTGAACAATAGTTTTTGAAAATTGCAATTAGTCATGCATGGAAAAATTACTTTTAATCAAATAAACTCTAAAACTAATGCATTCAGTATAGTAAAAATATTTGTGTATGCTTTTATTATATTTAATAATATGCATAAAGTACTGTGTTTGTTTACTTAGCTGTGATATCCTGCTTGTGTAATAATCTATTAACTGTTCCAGCTTACCTTAGTCTGTTGTTTGATTTTTGGTTTTATTATAATGCTGACTTGATTGCGCTCATTGAGATCGCAAATATCCACCATCTCTAGCTTGGCACATTCTTCAGGTGCTACGTCGAACATTATTGTCACGGGTAAACAGTCCTGGGAAAAAGTATAACCATGTTTTAAATTATATTATACATTACCTTAAAAGAACATGAAATATAATAATCATTTTCTTGGAGATAATTTAGATTTTGTAGTTCTTATTTAAGTTTTGTTTATTTGACCTACATTTCGGTTGCAAATCAATAAATGGAGAAAAAATATCTTTTTTTTATGGTTAATACAGAAAGTACACTTATCAAGAATTTCAAATTCCATATTTCAGTAACCCACTACTAAACTTAAGCCTCCGTAGAAAAAAAAATCATATTTTTATAAATATATAAAGTTGGTTTTAATTGTAATTTTGCTGCTACTTCTTTGACACCACATAACCTACTTATTAACAGAACCATATAAAAAATAAAGACTAGCCAACTACAATAATCTAAAAGATTTTTTACGAAACCAAAGAATACCTAAACAGTTTGGGCATTTTCGACTCAAAGAACCTGACGTGGTCTGTTTACATTGATAACTGACGCGAAGCTCTTGATAAGCTACTTAGAGAGTGATGACATTATACGTGATACGTTGAATAAATTATAGCATTTATAAATCACCAACAACTTACTATTAGTAGCTGACGAACTTCAAAAACATTGTCAATAGTTCCTTTGATAAGGAAGGTTGACTTCTTGGGAAAGGTAACCATATGTAGTGCTAGCGGCGGTGAGTTGTCGGGGATGGTTATGGTTGTCCCATAAGCCCTGAGAATGCGGATTCGTTCAAGTTGTAGACTTTGGTGGATAACAAATGCGTGATGTTTGGGGTCGATTTCGAGGGTCAAGGTGACAGGCACATCTGCCTATAAATATAAGGTAGAACTAATAATTTCACTGTTTAGTACAACTTCTAAATAATCACATAATAAAATGATTTAATCTAATAAAAATATTTTAAAATAGTTTATAATTATTTTAGATTTATATATTTAGATATACATTATTAAATAAGCATACAATAATATGAATTATGTAATCGACAATAAAATATGCTTATCTATCTCAAAAAAGTTGTCATACGAGTTCCAAAATTATAAAATTTTTGTTCGCGTCTGTTTGGGAAAATTATTATTTGATTAGCGCATTATTCTAGATTCAAAATGAAAAAACAAAGATATCATAACCATATAGATGTTAGATTTTCTTTTATTAAACAATTTATAGTCAGAACTATTGTACATGACAGTCATTTGTTTAAACAATCGAATTATATTTTGTAGAATAAACATTTATTTTTTAGAATTTCAAAATTGAGAAAAACATATTATTTGAATAGTAATAAGTGTATAACACTTGAATAAATTTTGTATACTATGTATTTCATACAAATACATACGAACCAAAGGGTTCACTGTGAAAATCTCCGTCATTTACAATTTAAACAAGGTATACCTTGCAGACCTCGAGGTAAACGAGGTATACCTTGCAGACCTCGTTTAAATTGTAAATCTTAGAGATTTCCACACTGAACAGTTTGGTCCGTCATATTCCTGCAATTCCATTGATATTGAATAATTGTCATAACATTATCATTATTATACAAGTAGTAGGGAAGGAGCTCCTTGAATCCACCCTCCGCCCACGCATTTTTTTTACACAAATGTAAAATTATTTTTAATTTTCGCGCCAAAAAATTTTGAAAATTTTTCAGCCAATCAGAATCGAGTATTTGATTTTTGGTTGCTATGGCTTCCTATTGGCCGATTTAAACA
>JAUZND010004526.1:0-11664 GCA_034780555.1 Coelogynopora nodosa
AAAGTTGATCACAAAAATGTAAAAATGTCATTTTTTACAAAATGGCGTTTACGACAAATAGATCTTGTAGCGGCGATATGTTATCAACTACACATGTGAGAGAGTTCATCTTAGGATCGAAACTATTAACCTGTGAAAATACAATGTTGAATTTCTTCTATAAATGATGCCGAGTAATGTTTGCTCCTATGATTTATTTTTATAAGAAACAAACAAATTATTAATTCTAGGAAAACAAACTTCCTTGATAAAATTAAATTGTCTAGCCTTAAAAACATATTCACTTATTAATTAATCCAACTAAAACTTATGGAATTAGTAAGTAGTGCATATAAGTGCATTCGCCTCAATCTATATAAATTCACTGTATAGTTTTTATGTCCGTATTCTCTTATCGCAGTGTTTGTTCCAAGCTCTCCTCGGTTTCTCAAGGCGGTTCTGGTCACTGACGTGAGTGCCACGGTGTCGTGGGACCCACCAGATAGGAATGGAACCGGGCCATTCACCTACACTGTTCTCCTGGACGGAGTTCCCAGCAAGACTGGTGTACGTTGAAAATATCCGTTTTTTTATCCGCTTGTTTATTCAGTTTAGATTAGACTATTTGCTAATTGCCATATAATGCCAACATGTATCATTACTATTAATAGGCTGGTTAATGTAATCATTTTCTGTGGGGTTTTCTTCTTTGATATTATAATTTACTGGAAGTTTACCATCGCTTCGCTGACTACAGTTCTTATCTTGACGTTTTTGATGAGTTTGAATTATAGCTAGACTACTATTAAGATTGAGATTTGCGTCATCAAATTTTTGAAATATGTTTTGCCTGGTGTATTTTTATCTGGGATAACGCGTAGGAGTTAATTTGTATTCGTAAGCTCGTAGGAGGAAAATGTATCTCGATTTAGTAGGAAAATTAGGTGAGAGTCTCACTATGGTCAGCGCGTGTACACATATTAATCTTTATTAATTGTAATTTCTTAACTTAGTAAGGATTATAATAATATTTAGAAATTCACTAAAATTACACATATTCACAAATACAGTATATTTTTATAGTCAATATTCTAATAACGTAGTTGTTGTCACACTTTATGTTTTCTATTAAATAAATTAACCATTATAATTATGGTTCATTACATTTATTACACCATACGCTTGATATATAATTCATGGTTAATCAGTCTAATTCAATTTGTAGATGAAGATGCATTCTATTATACTTAATAACATGATTCATCTCATAATATTTCATGCAGTATAATATATTACCAATAGGGCCTAGGCTATATAATATATTGTTTTCAAAGTGTCAAATATAATTAATTTAATTAATTTATAATTTAAATATTAATAATCCAAAAACAAATATTATTAACTTAAAGTTGATATTTTAACATAATACGTTTTGAGGTCTAAAATTAATAGTTGCCGATAATAATATACATTCACAATTCGATTAAAAAACTCTATTCAAATCAATTTAAAACATAGGTTATTTCTAATTTGATTTTCTAATTTCTTGCATAAATAAATATCTTATAAAAAATTAAACAGTTGAGCTGTAAAATAATACCACCAGAATATAAATGTTCATAGTTATAGCTATTTATAAATTGACCAAATGTTTCGTAAATTTCAATTAACAAAAAGACATTAAATATATATATTAATATAGGCCTATTTATATATATATTAAAGACATATTGTATATTTAATTTGATATGAATTTATTATTGATATTTGACTTTATAGATCACTACATAATAGACAATTTGGTATTTATTTTTAAGGAGAAAAATTACGTATTATTATTCGTATCAGACAGTGTTTTTAGTAAAATTGTCAACTGAATTCTGTTTAAACAGGCAGATTTTTGTATAAACTAACTTTTATTATAAGCTATATATCGAGTGAAACCACTGCAAGTCACCCCCGGCCTAGTATATATATGTATATATACTTGTTCTGTGTAGTAGATCCACCCTTCCACCGCCCTCTCCAGCTAAGCAGCAGTGTTACCCAGGCAAAGATAACCGGACTGACCACCTCCTGGATCCACCGGGTGGCTGTGTCTGCAGTGAATCAGCACGGGTCCAGTCTACTCTCCAATCAGCTTGTCCTCTTCACTCATTACTTTGTCGATGATTCGATAGACTTCCGTATCACGAGCACTTCTGTGAATACCACCGGTTAGTGTTCTGTGTGTATAGCTGGGCTGAGCAGCTGCTGTGTGCCCCAGATTCTCGGTGGTCAGCTCGACTTAGCAGTAGGGTGTTATAGGTTGTTTGCATATACGAGGTTTGTCTTGTTATAAGGAAATGTATAGCTTGTAAAATGGAATTAAATTACGTAGACGGCTAAATGTAATTATTAATCAATTTATTTTACAAGTACCTGTATATACCAATAATGTAGTATATGCCTCCCTGTCATCTCAAATAGATAGTACCCTTTTCATGTTGCGGATTATTTTTAATAGTTTAAATCATATCCCTAAGAATAGATAAGAAATTTGAGATGTGTATTTTATATTAAACATGTATAGTGTTCCTTGACGCTGTATCATTAATTTTCTATTGATTTATTAGATTTGAGTTGTCTAGCAGTATGTTACGATTGATTTATATTATAATATTCGAATTGCGTTTTTATTATTCTAATTTCTTAGTTTATTCATTACATCAAAATCTATAAACTTACTGTATATTAAAATAAATTTAGTAAAATATCATTAATTATAATAATTATTACACTATAGATAATACTGCTGATAAATTAGTATTGATTTTATTGTTGTTTGTATTATAGTCTCGTTGTCTTATATTCATATTGCATTAATTTTAGCTTCAAATCGAACATGATATACTAATTTAATTTACTTAAATCACTTTTATATGTTATATGTTTAAATATTATAATATTATGTTTATAATTGTTTGACATTTCAGAATATCACAAGTTTATAAGGTATTACAGGTTATTTGATGGGTAATTATAAATGTTATGACATTTATGGTTTGTTTCATTCAATTCGATACATAACCCAACATGATTATGATATTCCCATATATTTAAAAATTTCCAACCTACATTTTATTCATTTCCCATAATCTGCTTTTAAATTTATCATTTAAGTAAGTTATTGTATAAAAAATAGAACAACCTTGAACTAGTGCAGGTATAACATAATATATCTGTTCATTCTTATCGCACAGTTTACACTTACACTTCTCTCCGAATACCCTCCTGTAAGTTCCCCATCAGGCAAACCCTCTTAATAACATTCGCTGTACGCGACACATTTAGATTACTTATTTCCCCCTTGTGAGGCCATCGCTTTCATGAAAACACAGAAAACTAGGTCAATTTCACTACTCTGTCTCACGACTCTATTCTAGCACCCTGTCCTCCAAAGTCTGGTTGGCGAGACAGTCATGCTGCACTCACCAATCTATCAATGAGTCATTCTGGTGTTAGCATCCGCATTTCACGCCCACCCGGTTTATATGAGTTGTATAGATGGATTAGGTAGGAGTGAGACTACCACATGTAAAGTCCCCAACATGCTTTCTGTCTGGAGCGAGCTCTGTTAATATTCCGGTTAAAGTAAAACACATAAAGAGTCCCTACGTACACTGACATTTCATTACCTGTATATTTCAAATGTTGTTAGTATTCATATTTTGTACACATGATTTGATTTTTCGCAAAATATATTCTTTAATAATTTAGTAGTGTAGTTTTTTAATTTAAAATTAATTCATTACGTTAATTATCTGTACATGACACTTAAAGTATTAATAATAAAATTAATAAATTTCAATCATTGCTATATCAAACATTTCACTTATTAATTTATATAAAAATTAACATAATTTAAAACCAACTTATATCTTTCATTATGATTGTTTGGCCATGTATATATTATCTTGTATCGTATAAAACATTATGTTTAACTTGTTATTTATTATAAAGTTAATACTTCGTAGAAACCTATCAACTTCTTCAAGACTTCTCATAATTGCTGCACACTTTATATGCAGACTGAAAATCATGATCTTCTGTGAATTAAATTTTGGTTATACGCTGATTACCCTAATTGCATGAAATATTTAGCGGATTCCGGTCACTTGCACGCCTCCTAGCCAGTGAACAGGCCTTTATCTTATCTTAGATTTTATTATTTTAAATGTTATAGTAATATTAGAAGGTTGTTAGAAAAATTATTTATTTATAAAAATAATTATTTATTTATAAAAAGAATTATTTATTTATAAAAAGAATTATTTATTTATAAAAAGAATTATTTATTGTTGATGAATATGGTGTATAGGCTAAATGTGTTATAGATCTGTGGATTGTTACTTTCAACAATAATATAACTTATCTTCTGTTTAATTATAATTATATAGAATAAACGTTTCAATTAAATAATCTACCTTGTACAATAATGTCATGAGAATATTTAGTAAATTTGATCAAATTATTACATTGTTACATGATAAACATATTCATAGTTAATATTATGTCAATCGTACTAAATACTTAATTTTCTGTATGGATGGCTTATTGTATTAATTTAATTCCTACATAATATTATTAAACATAAATTATTTTTATAACGATAAATAAATATAATATACATAAATTCTGTAAATAGTATTACATTATTTAAAGTGATAAAGTTTTAGATCAATTGACTGCTCTTTCACTTGGGCGGGATGTATTTATCCACGTACAATGTTTAACTTATCCCAATTAGTGGTTTAAGTAAGCATTTAATGACACTCAATTGTAATAAAATGTTAATCGATTTCAATACGATAACTAGCCGCATGATGTGATAGTCAAATAAATATTGATCAATAATGCAGATACATTAAAAATAAAATATAAGATGTCAGTATTATACTTATTTTAAATTATTATTATCCTTGATTAACAGTTTAAGCTGAGTCATAGACAACATAACTTATAATCATTATATTATTAGAACGCTAAAATATTTTTAACTTATTATATTATACAATAGATTTATATTATTTAATAGGATTAGCCTATAGCTTATGTAAAAGAATTCTATGAAATTTGAAATATGTTGTAAAATATTGATGACAATTATTTAAGTATAATTAATTAAATGTGTTTTACTTTATGACTCGGAGTATGTCGAACTATTACATAATCATTACCATACACACCCTTTTTTTAAATAATACAAATTACCAGAAATTAACAATTATTTCGGTTCACCCGAGCTCTCCAATAGTTTTTTTATGATCAGTGGTAATTTAAACATTTTGATAAGCCCATATTTATAAATAGAATATGAATAATGTAAAATAATTTTTTCAATTATTGAATTTAACAAATTGTTTAATATACGTATTATATTATGTAACATACGGTACATATTACTAAGAATTGTGCTTAGGTTTATTAACTTGTTTCACTACTTCCCCCCAGCTTTTGAATGTAACACTGAACGTTGTCCTCATTATATCTCCAGCCTGCTGTTTGAAGTCAAACGTAACCACGAATTGCATGGATCACTGTCTGCTGGATAATTCAACTTTAGTCTTCAATAATACCACTTGTTTACCAGCTGCAACCTCGATACTCACTTGTTTAGCTGGTAAGTTAATTGTCCATCGTAATGTTTAAAATTGAGGATAATAAAAGAGAGCCTGGGGTCTTTGCGTTATTTAGGTTACAAGAATAAAAATATCTATTATTGCTTTATCCCTCAAACAATATCTATTATATGTATTTTTATAATTACAATCAATTTTTATTATAAACACTGTTACAGTATACAGGGAATCCCATAAGTCAGAATTCCTTTAGAAATAGTTTTATATCAAATGTCATAATAGATTTATAATAACTTTAATCTAGTCAACTAAACGTGCCTGAATTATTTATTGATCGCAAGACGTACATAAATTCATTTCATATTTTTGTAAACATAGTTTAACTTTACCCTATGAGTCCTGACATTTGCTTCGAGTACACTTTGCTCTTTGTGAAAAAATTAATTAAATTCACTAAATTCACAAAATGCAAATACACATTGATTGTATTTTACAGATTTTGTGTCTAAATAAATTTATTATTATTATTATCAATAATTTATACAAAAATTGTATGAAATTATAAAACCCTTTCAAATTAAAAAAACGATTATTTAAAAAGTAACATTATGTTTAGCCTAATGAGATCAACAATTGTATTTCACAATGTTTTGTTAATTCTATTGTTAGCGCATTTATAATGCCTCTTCGTGTGCCTTACATTTCAACAGTATTGATTTTAATATCAAATCCCACTTTCAGATCATAGAAATCATCAAAGTTGCTGTGAATCGACAGTTGGAATTAGTACCAACTGTTACCCGCTTTGCAGCATCACCTCCGAAACTGTGATAAATTCAGCTCTGGAGGCCTGCTTGCTTGATCAGCAGACTTTTTTGTCTGTTAGAAACTGCTATATTATGGGCCATCGTAAGCCGGGACTTTTTCCTCAATAAAAATATTTTGTTTACTTACTTAGCTAATTCAATTTATCTGTTTAGTATGATTAAATCATTTTAAACTGGGGAGAGGCCGGTGTTAGATATTTCACTACTCAATATCTTAATAAATAAAATATTTAATAAAAAACAATAATCTAAAAATACTTAAAGGACTGTTGATTCCACATATTTTCGTACAATATTCTGGAAACTTGAAGACTCAATACAATACTCAAAATTAGCTAAAAATAGCCTTTTTAAATAAATTAAATATTTGTTTTTGTCAAAGGGTATTTTAGATTTTAGTTATAAACTTTCATTGATTACAGACTTCCGTATATTCTTTCTGCTAAATAATTGTTTTGACACTTACTAATTATAGCTATTATGATGTTATTATTATTAGGGATTAAAAATAGGTTTGAAAAAAGATCTAGTAAAAGTAAGAGGAAACGGTTCATGAAAGCCGTGAAAAGCCTCCTGTACAACAATCCTATGATATAGAGTAGCTCTCACTCTCACTCTCTCTCTCTCTGTCCCCATCTTCCAGAGGTTGTCCCAAGTTCCCCCGTCAACTTCAGGGTCATCGGCTACAAGACAAACAACGCCATATTCACCTGGTCTCCTCCAACTGTGAGACCGACGCTGATCACGCACTACGTTCTCTATCTGGATGATGTGGCCGGCTTGGCGGCCAGTAAGGTGAGTAGTCAGTATTGAGAGAACTCACCGACAACATGGTGGCTGCTATTGTGTATTATTTCCATCGTTTTAGTTAGGGACAGCTAGAATTCGTAACAATGTATACCTACTAATAATTACAAATACCGGTGTGTTATGGCGTATCATTCGTTGACTAAGCGCACACAAGGCTGCAATAATTATATATTTATTATATCTCAATATGATTCGTGTATTAATCCATTATTGATCTTTTTCAGAACACGTATGACCTAATGTTGTATTACTGAATAAAAAAAGTAACATAACTATGTATTTACATGAATATGGTCTACCGTAGGAAATTAACCTAATACTATACAGTGCTTAGGCTCTTAAAAAGCTGGTTTAAATGTGCACTAATTTTAATAATTACAGAATTATTGGTCATTTAATTCTTCACACATTGTGATCGTAGTGAATAGAAGTGAAAGTGTGTCATGGTTACAGTGCCATGTAACAGTAGTATGTGTAGATAAGTCTGGCCGACTGTGTGAATTTAAATGAGTGGAAATATTGTGCTCATGCAATAACTTCGGTCAAAAACATTGATTTTGTTGATCGATTTTCACGAACATTTATAATGAATTTAAAAAATTGAATTGTCAACTCAAGATACAATTATAAAAATGTAATTGTTAAATGATATTGTTAGTGAAAGCATTCTTTATAGTCAGGAAAATTGAGTTCATTCAATCGCAATGAACCCTGAAGTAATCAAAAATTGACAAACCATAGGCCTATAGGCTTATATATTTATATAAATAACCTATGCCTAATAATAATGCATATAATTTATATTAATTAATTTATATTAGATTAATTATTACCATTAAACTTTACAAGAGTCACGATAGAACAACTTCTAAAAATAGGTTTGAAGCGTCAAACATGCGGAATTTAACGTCTATGGAATTTGAACTCAAAACCAAAAAAGTTTACACCCAACCGTACAAGATTAATCACACGTATTAATTGATATTTGTAATTATTTATATGTGTCGGATATCTCCTTTAGCTTTTATTACTATAAGTTATATATATTATTATAATAATGACACATATTAATAATCTTACTTATTATGACGATGATATATATATATTATTCCTATATAGGTACATAATATGTCTATAGGTATAAACCACTAATAATCACTCTTCTTTTTAAATTCATCTTCGTACTATATTTATTGATTCGGTAATGATTGCTATTTTCCATTAAACCATAGTGATACTTTTGGTAAAATTGTGTTATTGTATTGGCAGTCGCTTTGATAATTTCTGGTTATTTCTTATTAAAAAATTTCTTATATGGCAGATTTAGGATTATTAGTATTTATTGTATACAATTTGTCTATAATTTAAGGTCAACCATTTTCGTTCACTATTATATATATTTTTTTTCATCTTCATCGACATTTCATCTTTAATGTAATATGCACTTTGTTTCTGTTCGCAAAAAATCTATATAACATATAATTATGTAAGTTACTATGGAAACAAAAGTTTCATTGATTAATTGAAGCAGATTAGCTAAGTTAGCAACAGAACTGCTCATCTAATGTGTCGACTATTTTGTGTCCTATTTTCTTATTTACATAATTATCCATAGCTGTGTTCTCAAATCTGCTTTCTGCATACGAGGTTCAACTAAATATGAGTTGTTTAATTTTTTTAATAAATATAGAAAATATTTGCCGAAAACAATTCATTAGTAAAAACGTTGCTTGCTTCCGATAAATTTTATTGAAAAAATATAATATGTAACCTAAATCATAATATTTTAATTATAACTTATCCTAATATTTTTTATTCTCTCTCGCTCCACCTGTTCTGGATTGCGTGGTTACTTGGGTGCCTGTGGCTGGAGACTTCTCTCACTCTCTCGCTCGCTCTCTCTCTCTCTCGCTCTCTCTCTCTCTCTCTTCCTATGCAATTTATGTTTCCTCTGTGTCTCGGGAACATGTCTGATGGTGAAGCGAGCGAGCGAGACATCACCAATAATAACATTCGAGTTTTCAATAAATCTGACATAGTTTTTTAATTCGGGACGTCAATTTGTATTATTGTACTGCACCATCTTCAGAATAGCGTACGAGCATTCATTAAAGCTAAAACGCGGTTGGTAATCATTATCATGTTTATTATCGTTTTATTATAAGCATAATTATTGGTTGTCATGAATTGTACTCATTTTTGTAATATTTATTGCATATAAAGAGAACCATTATATTGTCCTGATGAAGAATACGAAATCTTGATCGGCAGTTTTGACTACTTACTTTATTTAAATCGAGTTTCTAGAATGAATTTTTTTTTATTTTGACTAAAATTAGATTATTTGGGAACATGTCTGATGGTGAACCAGTGCGAGTAGCCTATCGGTTTAGCGACATTGAGTGAATATTGTTTCGACAATTTCTCTCTCTCCCTTCCTCTCTTTGCTCAGTGCCGAATCTACTACCTGGCTGTTTTCAATTTATCACCCTATTTATATTTTTATTAATTCCGTCAGAATTTTATCCTACTTCTAATCTATTATTTTATCGACTTTCTGAAAGTTTTATTCTTCGAAGTCATTTTTTCTTTTTTAACACATGATTCCCTCCAATTAGTTGAGTTTATTTTTGCGTGATGGAGGAATTTTACTTGACCATCGGGACGTCGGTTAACTCTGACGTTACGAAGTTCTCTCTATTCGTCTGACTCGCAGAGCTGTTCTCGACATGAATAAGAGGCATGCGGGTGAATTCTTTCTTTGTTGACCCGTGGAAGACATTTTCTACACATATATTTTACTACTCGAAGGGACATAATCTTCAATTTACTATATCTCGAAATAGCGTAATCATCAATTAAAACGAGACTTCACCTTTAAAGAAATTGATTTTCTTATTTTAACAAATTCCTGAAGAAGTAACTACAATAAGAAGTGACGCAATTTTTTCAATTAAGATAAGACATCAATGAATAACATTTTCCTGATAACATTAAACATAATTATAGTTTGTCATGAATTGTACTCATTTTGTAATATTTATTGTATATAAGAGAACCATTATATTGTAACTTTACTCTGGTCATTGCCCTGATGAAGAATACGAAATCTAGATCGGCAATTTTGACTTCTTACTTTATTTAAATCGAGGTTCTAGAATGAATTATTTATATTTTGACGAAATTTATATTATTTGGGAACATGTCTAATGGTGGACCAGCGCGAGTAGCCTATCGCTTTAGCGACATTGAGTGGATATTGTTTCGACAATTTCTCCCTGTCCTCCCTCTCTATGCAATTTATTTTTTTCTCTGTCTCTCGTTTATCTATATTATATTGTATAGTTTCGTATTAAAATAATGTGAGTTTCGGAGTTTATTTACTCCACCGTTTTTATTTCTATAATTGGCGCCGCTACAAACACATAATATCTTCCCCCCTTAGTCAATGCGGGTGAACGTACCCAGCCACGAGGCGACGGTGGACAGTCTCCAGGAAAACACCGAATACCGGGTGGTAGTGCGCGCCTACGTAAACGACCACTACAGTCAGCCCTCCAATGAGATCACCTTCCGCACTCTGGTCAGTCTGCCCACCAACTGGAACGCTACCGCCTGGCGGGAGGTCAGCTATACTAACATATCCGGTGAGCGGGCGGCACTGCTGCTGTTTGGCTGGACAGAGCGGGGGAGGTTTCATCAACCAGCGGGGAAGGAAGGTTTCATCAACCAGCTGGGCGAGGAGGTTTCATCAATTGGCTGGGCGGAGAGGGGTGGTTTCATCAACCAGCTGGGCAGGGTGGAGAGGGGAGGTTTCATCAACCAGTGGGGAGGTTTCATCAACCAGCTCGGCGGGGCGGAGAGGGGAGGTTTCATCAACCAGCTGGGCAGGGTAGAGAGGGGAGGTTTCATCAACCAGTGGGGAGGTTTCATCAACCCGCTCGGCGGGGCGGAGAGGGGAGGTTTCATCAACCAGCTGGGCAGGGTTGAGAGGGGAGGTTTCATCAACCAGTGTGTAGGTTTCATCAACCAGCTGGGCAGGGTGGAGAGTGGAGGTTTCATCAACCAGTGGGGAGGTTTCATCAACCAGCTGGGCGGGGCGGCGAGGGGAGGTTTCATCAACCAGTGGGGAGGTTTCGTCAACCAGCTGGGTGGGCGGGGAGGTTTCATCAACCAGCTGGGCGGGGCGGAGAGGGGAGGTTTCATCAACCAGTGTGGAAATTTCATCAACCGGCGGGGCGGGGAGGTTTCATCAACCAGCTGGACAGGGTGGAGAAGGGAGGTTTCATCAACCAGTGTGTAGGTTTCATCAACCAGCTGGGCAGGGTGGAGAGGGGAGGTTTCATCAACCAGTGGGGAGGTTTCGTCAACCAGCTGGGCGGGGCGGAGAGGGGAGGTTTCATAAACCAGTGTGGAGGTTTCATCAA
>JAUZND010004527.1:0-11664 GCA_034780555.1 Coelogynopora nodosa
AAGTGTTGAATAAATGTTGAAGTGTTGAAGTGTAGATGAAGTGTTGATAAAGTGTTGAAGTGTTTATTAAGTGTTGATGTGTTGATTAAATGTTGAAGTGTCGATTAAATGTTAAAGTGTTGATGAAGTGATGAAGTGTTGAAGTGTTGATTAAATGTTTAAGTGTTGATGAAGTGATAACGTGTTGAAGTGTTGAATAAATGTTGAAGTGTTGAAGTGTAGATGAAGTGTTGATAAAGTGTTGAAGTGTTTATTAAGTGTTGAAGTGTTGATTAAATGTTGAAGTGTTGATTAAATTTTGAAGTGTTGATGAAATGATAAAGTATACCGGTGTACCGCGTGTTAATTCATATATAAAATAACGTTCATTATTTTCTTATACTTTATATTACTTTTTGAAAATAATGTACTACTTTTGGAAAATAATGTACTACTTATGGAAAATAATGTTCTACTTTTGAAGATAATGTACTGATTTTAATATTAATTGAAAATAATTAATAGATCGATAATAAAGAGCTAAATATCGATAACAATAGGACCGTATATTAGCAATTAATACAATATAAGTTAGTTATAACTGCGTATATATCATAAACAATCAATATTGGTATATATAATGTGACCATACCTTAAACAAATATTTAAATTAAATTTATTGATTTTAAATTTAAAATGAATAATCAAAATTCTTCAATATATGATTATACATATTTATTGAGAATGTTGTTTCTAATGCAGTCACGTAGCAAAACTACTACTACATTAACTGAAAAAAATCAGGTTCTCTTAACTACCCGAAAACCAGCAGCCGCAAACCAATTGATGTTCCAGAGAATCCTCCTCCTCATCGTGATGGGCACATCAAACCCCTAAACTGCCATGTTGACCCAGCACTATCTCCGCAACGCACACTTCTCTCAGATGATCTGTATAAACAGTAAAATCAAACTGTCCAAGGGAGTAAAAAGTGTCCAACGTGTCTTCCAGCCGGTCACCTTCAGACAGACATACCGGTCACTGTACAACAGCGGCCGCCCATTACAGATAAGTTTGCACTACACCCTTTGCTTTCCCTATGCTACTTGGCGGAAATAACTGAAGGCTCCAGCCATCATTGAGTTATGACAACTACTGCCCCCCATAAAGCGGTTGCGAATCGAATGGAAACCAATTTCCAAGAGAATAGAATCGTCTGGAACCATAAAGTACACACCGGCTATAAATTTCAGGCACTTATTAGTAAGCTCTTCTTAGCAAAATCCTATTAGGATGTTATTAAGAAATACAATTGAAAGGCATTATATATGTTCTTTGGAAGCCATAAATCGTTTGAGTCTGAAACCTCATAGGCAGCTGAAAATTCACAACGAATTATTCTTTTCAAAGCCTGTATAATGGATTATATCCTGAATCAATGTCAATGATAAGTAAATTTAATATATTTTTTTCTTACCTTTTCATTAACATTTATAAGTTATACTAACGGTGTGGAATCAGGGTATATTACATTTTTTAAATATATATTTAACTTAAGTTGATTAGATAATGAAACCAAAAGCAATTCTCAGACATAATTGATTTTTCAATAATGTGAGATAAAATAAATCAATAAAAATATTTCAAACAGTTAATTTTCTTTTGATATATTTATAATACGAAATATGTGATATATTATTTAGTTTAATAACTTAGATTGTGTATTTTATGTAATATTACATAAACTATAACATATATATATATACATAACATATGTATAATTTGAAGTATATCTACTAAGTTCAATTAACCGAAATGTATAAAATATACTTTACCTTACAAATTAGAAATAGGTATAATAAATCGCATACATTTGGCATAATATAGATATTCTTGTCATGTTTAACTAGATATTGATTTATTATTACACGCAAAAATTAGTATATATTAAATATTAGAATATAAAATGTGTAAACATAATGTTGAAGCGTTGATTGTAAAGCTGAGAAATACTAGCCGTTAATTATATTATAACTATTATATTATAACTTGCCTATAAATTAGTTTTTAATATATTCTTAATGACTTTTGTGGTTGTAATTTATAATTTAATGGTTGTTTTAAATGCAAGAGGACAATAAAATTAAAAATTTGGAATATAAAATAAAGATTTTTATCGATATTTTATTTCGATATCTATTGTATGTGTTTCATTTCAAATTTAAAATCCATAACACATGTTAACAATGAAATCCAAGTTATTTCCGCAGTCTTGTCTATTGAAAGAAGTGCTGGACACAAAACTTGTAAGATTTTTGTAGTATTTTATAATAAATCTTTTTTTCCTATAGAAGTCCAATTCAAACGTGTACTGTGTACTGTGATAATTTTGGAACAACATTATTTAATCATAGTGTTGAATGATATTTTTTATTGAAACTAATCCTACCTATTTTTCAGTCACATGTTCATTCAAAACCACAAAAGATCAACATAAAATGTATATATAATATACATTCATTACAAAATGTTAACAACATTGAGCGGTATTATTGAAAAATAATAAAAATGTTACAGAAGTAATATCAATTGTCCATTTAAATACGAACACAAACGCACTACATTTCGTTTAAAAAATCTTAACTTATTTAAATATTCATATTTCATTGAACAAGTTCTCATATTCATATAAACGTACGCTTTAGAATCAGTAGAAGGAAGCTACCTGATTCTTATATTTTGGTAATGGTGAAATTGGGAGCTATAATTTAGTCACTCCATCTCTATATCTCCAACGTATAACTGCACCGCCCGACCGCCACACACCAGGGTTTGCTGTACCCCTTTCTACTCGCATTCATCCTATAGTGACAGGTGACTCTTGTTCACTCCAAAATTCGATACTTTCCCCGGAACTTGCCTTCGTATGGAGATATTGTGGACCTCTTTCCGCGACTTCAAAAGAGTTATTATTACTGTGGAAGTGAGTTCATGATAATTGTTTACTAAAATGAGGTGCTTAATTCATGTTGATATCCTCCCCAGGTTTGGTGGTGAGCAATCTTGTTCCAGCTTACATAATGCAATTTTCCCCTAAGACACACAATCTCATACAATTTATTAACATAATAATAGAGTAAAAAGAAATGGATGGGCGATGGGTAACAGACAAATAGAATAAAATTATACTAAATTTTTTTAACATTTTATACATCAATAAAAACGCTTCATTTGTCTAATATTTAAAATATTAAAGATGTTAAAAACAGTAATTATAAACACATACTCTATAATTAATCATACTCTATTCTATATAACAACATCACAGATAACTTATATATTACAACTTATTTCAACACTTTAATACGTACAGCATAACTTTTATCATAGGTCATTGCAGAGTGCAGACACCAAATTCTATAAACACATCATTTATGCAGTTAGTTTTTAATTCAGTATATTTAATATTAATATTAAATATATACAATATATTGTGCTTTAAACATCGGTTGAAGCACCATTAAATTATATTACACTATTTTTCATAAAGTTAATGGGTATTATTGTCATCAATCATTTTTTATCATGAGGTAAAACTTAGAGTAGGTAACTTACAGCATTGCTTTAATTTGTGTTTAATTTTTTTTAAATATTTTTTTAAATTTAATTAGCACGATTTTTTCCATAAAAAAATTAAATCTATGTCAAAATGACTGACTTCAATAGGAAATATAATTTTAATTAACTGCATGCACTAATATCATAGTGTTTTAAATCAAAATGAAAATGTTATGAAATTATTTTATTTTGAAACTCTAAAGCAATCATCTTATTTTTAAATATATAAAAATTAATTTTTTTAATTGATAATTATAATTGAATCATTAAACCATCATTAATTGAATAAAAAGAAATATATATATATATATTTAATACTTATTTAATAGTAAACATTCAATATTTAACATACAGCAAATAATTATATAGTACCAAAAAACTTAATATGGTTGCTAATTATCAATTGGAAAGAATGAAAGACCCCGAGGAACTGTTCTAAAACAAAAATTTCGAAACTATTCTGAGACAGGACTCTCAGCATGCGCAAAGCAACGCATTAACAATTCGCCATATACCTATAATGTATTACTGTGTCGAATTTAAGCGCATTTAATATAAATCCCATAACACTCATTACGAATAATATCCAAATTACACAATACCAAATTTGTGAGTATGAGTAAATAATATATATTATCAAACAGGTTATTTTGTATTTTATTTTGGCAATATAAACATCGTTGTGTTCTACAAAATCATGAAGTCCCAGATTATAAGTTTTAATCATCTTATATTGTAACCTTTACAAATCCTTTTATGACGCTAAAATATAGTTTAATATGTTTTTGTTGTTTAGACGTTTCGTTCCTCCGCCTTTCCTCAAGCAAGGTTTCACTTACTCAATAATGTATGTATAATAATAGTGATGTAATATCTAATTACTAGTTAGGGGACTATAGATCCACGACTGTGCAATTGAACGTAAATATACACAGCCTTTTCCCCCCTATATCATTATGTCCTCATCACAGTCTTCTTCATCGAGCAATTAGGAGCAAGAGCAGTAGGCTATATCCTGTACTGTTTACTTGATTACCCCTACCGCCGCATGGTTATTAACTGTGGCTGTGTCTGTGTCTTGTACAATGTATAGACACAGAGTACCTTCTCTACGCAGCAGTTTTTGGCTTGTACATCGATTTATTTGTTAGTATAAAATTCGTCCACACATAAATACTAAATACAAAAAAATTTAATTGGAATACATATACTGCTATTTCTAATTTACTATATGGCATATTATTGCAAGGGAAAAAATATGAGTACACGTAAAAATATATAATTGACTTATTTTAAAGTATATTGTTTAAAACATAAGTAGTAAGACTTGCATATTTAAATTATATATCAATATAATAAGTGATAAAATAATTGTGAAATAAAAAAGCTTTTCAAAGGCATAAAAACCACAAAAATAACCTAAAATAGTTAAATATTAGTTTTCTGAACAAAATTTGGTTTTCATTGATAAACATTTATAATTAGTTCTACAGCTGAAATAATGGTTTTATGTTTTTAACAGTACTAAATTCTATAATATATTGTATAACAAACTAGTATATGTTATTTACGTTATAAAAATTATACAATTTTGTAATAATTAAAAATGTATAACTTCAGAAACAATTATTTTTTAAAAACTTTATAGAAAATTGTTTCAAGTATATTTCAATTTTTATGTTACCAACATGAACTTATTTAAAAAAATCGATAGAATTTAAATTATATTATCAATTATTAACACTATATATTAAATTAATAATTGTAGCCTATTTTATAGCCATTGCGTCTAAATAAATGTTATCGATTATCTATTGTATATATTGACTACAAATATGTTATATAATTGTAATCCAATAAGCTTCAACTGAATATCTTTTGTATGTATTACATATTATAATAAACGATACGTTTATTTGCGTATGTTATGAATAATACTTTATAAGTTATAATTATGTGCTTTATTCCGTATAATGTACTGATCATATTATAATTGTATTAGTAGTACCCATGGTTTTCTATGTCTAATATAAAACTATGCTTTTTTACACAATTAAAAAGTTTTTTAGTGGACACAATAAAGTGTTACACTTTTTTTCACATAATATATAAATTTTCTAAAAAATTACCCAGATAACCTGTATTCAGAAAATATTATACAATATTTATGTTTTTATCCATAATTATGAATGAATATACATAATATACTGTATATCATAAACTCTGCATAAACATAATGAACAGTTTAATTGTAAGTAAAAAGAAATATCTACATAACATGATATGTAAACTTATTTTAAGTCAATATCACTAAAACAATAGGTTACATTCATCATTATATAATTAATTATAATTAAATAGTATTTAAAACATTATTTTCATTAAAAACCAATTATTTATATAAGTCGTACTTTGATAATTTGCCATTGTAAATACGTAGGCCTAGTCTTATTATATACTAACGTCATATAATTTACCAATGTTTTGACTTTCAATATATTGGACTTCCGATGGAAAAGTAATTATAAAAAACATATTAACGAGAAAAATGTGTATAACTCATATTATTCAATACTTTTAATTTTCATAATACGAAATATTAAGCCAAATGTGAATAATTAATCTATTTGAGATAAAATATAAATAAAATAAACATCGGGTATGTAAATTCAAATTATAGAGTAATTAGCATTTAAGTCCCTTAATAATAGCCACATTTTAACAAAATTACATACAACCAATTACATTAACTGCACAATTACATACTGACTGACTTCCGAAATAATTTGCTTCTATAAAATTTCTTATAATTAGCTATATTTATATAATTATAGCTATGACAGCTATAATTAGTTGAAAAAATATTTGCATCCATTTATATACTTATTATCGTGTGTATTTTGTGGTTTTGTATGATATAATACAACTTAGAAGTAATGATTAATGTATAATTTTGTTATTAAATAAATATTTTTATTAGATAAAAATAAAATATATTACATTGCATTTACACTTTAAAGTAAATAAATAAATATTTTCAATACGTGTTATACTCTGTAATATACAAAATGGATTACCTTTTATGCAGACAAATATATCTTAATATTTAATAAAAACATATATATATTTCAATATATTTTTGAATATGTCTTTTATATTTGAAATTATATTAGAAAACATCTTCATGTTTTTATACACTGTAATGCACAAGGCAGAATATTTATTTCGGATAATATATTTGTAATATTTATGCAATATTTGAATATAAAATTTATCAAAATATATATTTTTATTTATAATTGATTTTTCACTGGTTCAATGCTGGTATATCTTAAACTATCGTGATTGCATTTTTGTATGTTTTAGGGCGAGCGATTTCAACTACTTATACGACGTTAACTATAATCGATTGAATTAAAATTTTGTATATTATAAAGAAATGAACCTAACAGTAGTACTGTCAATTTAGAAAATTGTTGTAGAATAGCCGAGAGGGAGGGGGGTAAAGTACAAACACGTTTTATCTAATGAAGTTCAAAAAGTATTCCAGTGATTAATCCCTAAATTAAATTAAATGGAACATAGGTTTTGACATTTTAAAATATTTTTAAAACATTTTTGCATAGATACGTTTTTTTGAAAATATATGATGGTAAAATTTAACAACAGATACTTTTAATAATAAAATAGTTTTTTATATAATTTACATTTAAATTAATATATGCAATAACAGGTTTCATTACTAAAAAGTTTTTATAAAAAAATGGACTATTTCGATTACAGTAATATTTATTACATTATAGTGGTTATATTTTATCCTAGATAATCAATCAATACGGTAGTCAAATATGCTGTCTGTTGCCTACGTCATGAATGTTTTTTGAACAGATGATCAGTGCAGAATTGGATTCGTTGCATTCGTAAAGAGGATTCGAAATCGAGAAGCAACATATCAGAGGGTGAGCTCTTATATTCTGAATGCTGTCTAGTTTTAACTGTAAACAGTTTGCGAATACGATGGATCTCATAAGCCTGAAATAAGGTTTCCGGAGGCTGATGTTATCGAGAATGGAGGTGAAGCACCCTGATTGGATGCAATTGTTTGGACACTGTTCTGATGATCGAAACAAATTATATGGAGGTCGAATTTTGCGTCATCGCTGTGTGTAAATATGAGTAATTTGGCATTTCTCAAGAGAAACCTCGGGAATTTTAATGTAAATGTTATGCATGTTTATTAAGTATGTTATGTAATCTTATATTTTGCGTTTGCTATTTAATAATGTATGTTATGTAATCATGTATGTAATTATATGTTATATAATTATGTAATTATGTATGTCAATTATATCAATTCAATAAAAAAAAACATGAAGTTCTACCAAAATTATTGAACTATATTTTTTAATTTTTTTAAAAAATTGAAAAAATATTTTTTTAGAATAAAAGGCAAAAAATTATAATGATTCAAAATATGTAGGCTATACTTAATCGCTATGTCGAATAGGTTTTAAAATTTCAGCCTAATCGGTTATAAAGTTTGTTTATGAATTATTACCACGCCTGAAATCTATTTTTTGTGACTTGAAATTACGCATACACAAAGTATACATTTTATATGAACCGAGGACTATTCTAATAATTAATTTTTAGAAATTACAATATTTTGGAGTGACGTTTTGGAGAAAATCCATAAAAAGTCGATATTTAAAAACAAATTTAATTCTTAAAATAGTCAGTCTCACGGTTTAGAAAATGTATACTTTGCGTATGCGCAATTTTAATTCACAAAAATTTGGTTAAAACCGCACGTGCTACATCACCGATGATGAAAGAATGATGCGCATATTTGTTACCTCTCCTTTGGCCTTTCTATAAGGTTAAAAACTCTTCAAAATGTATAAAACATAATTTAAAATGTTAGCGTAGAATTATATTTAGGATTATAATACAACTGTTTTATATTAACACATTCAATATAATAGTTACGTTTGTTATTGAAATCCTTTTGTATTAATTATTTCGACATTTCCATTAAAATTGTAAAATGACTGTATTTTAGTATTAAAGTACTTTTCTCAAATTTAATAACTGACTTCTACTAACTTATTATAATAGTTTTTGATGAATATTTTAATTTCTAATAAACAATGTTTAACTACTGTACAGTATATACCATAATATCGGTTTCAGATTATTAATTCACAATAAATGAAACAAATACTATTTTGTTTGTATAACCAATATGATATATACAAATTATATGAAAAATACACATTAAATAAGTTAGCCAACAATCTGCAACCAACAAATATCCTTTTTATTTAAATATATAATGTATAGTGTCTTCAGATAAACATACAAAACGTTTCCTAATAATGTATAAAATATTCAGAGGTCGATCCATGGCGGTTCCTACGGGGCACCATGCATTCCATAAGGGTTTTATTAGCGCCCCTAGACTAGCGCCCCTATTTAAAATATCATGTTTGATGTATAAACACAAAAAACATTTGTATGTGTTCCCTGAATGCACCCCTTTGGTGTTGTGCTCTCCCTCTTCCTATATAGATAACATGTTTGCATTGGTCTCTGTTATCCATATTATACATAATGTTTTCATTACACGTCACTTACAAATTGTTAAATGGATTTTATAATTTTTAGAGGAATTTTCTGTTTATCTGGAATGTTTCATTTTTAATAAAAGCATTATTGAAAATGTTATATAATAAATAAATAAAAATTGTTTTAGTTTTGAAGTACTTTTATTAAATGCAGTAATTTACTACTTCTAATTTACTTTCAGTAGTTACTTACAATTTATTTAATTTCTACGAGAAATGATGTTTGAAATATATATTGCTATTCTTTCGAACGTGTTTTATCAAATATATTTTGTTGTCCATCTTGTAACTATATATTTTACCCTATCCTATTTTACATACTTTTTTAACTCTTTTTAACTGTTTGAATCCCATGAAAAATAATCAATAATATTGGACGCAAATGATAGTAGAGATTTTAATCATTTCACACGAGTAGTTTCGTTTTAATTAACATTTTATAAAATTGTAAAAATTATTTATCTTGAAGGTAATTACATTTTTTAGAGAAATCTTATTTGTCATTTATTAACTATACAATCGACAACCAAAATGCGGACATTTAAACCCCCTTTGATAACCCCATTAAGCATTGATACAGGCAGAGCATGAATGGATTAAATTATTAATGTAAGTTGTGATGAACATATAAATGTATGATTAATAATTTTACGTACCCATTCATATCACAATGTATAACTTATTTCAAATTATAATAAATTATAATTTTATTTCATGATAAGATTGAATAAATAGTTTATTATCAACAAAATGTAATTTTTTTATATTCTTCTAAACAATTCTTGCTTTGGACATATTTTCTTCTGAAAAGAATAAAAATAAAATTAACACATAGTTCATTTTTATTTTTATAGTTAAAAGATTACAACTTTGATAATTAAAAGTTTAGCACAGATCAATTAAACAACTACTGGTATTTAAAAAATTGACAATTAACAACTATAATCAGTGAATGACATAAAAATGTCAACATGTTTAACCTACTATAGCAATATTTCATTATTTTTATCATCTATATATTTTTTAAATGTGTTTCTTACCGTACGTTTTGTTTTTGCATATTTCATTGTATCTATACATAATCTATACATTTCATTATATCTATTTAATAATAGCACAGTATTACACAAGTAGGTATATATAAAATATAAAATAAAATATTTGAGAAAGAAAAAAATATATATATAAAATAAAATATTTGAGAAAGAAAAAAAAAATTCTCAGAGTTTTATCAAAAATGTATAAAGCTAAAATGAACTTACTAATATTACAAATTTAACATAATTTTTTAATTTTTTAAGAATAAAAGCTTTAATTTTAGGAATCCATTTCTTTAGTAGTAAGTGAGTATCATTCTGAACTATATATAAAAATAACATTAACAAATAGATATAAAAAATTAATGACTCAAAATATTATTTAGTAAAAAAACACTTCAAATATTTCCAAAATACTATCATGATTATGAAGATAATTAAAAATTGAATTTTTATTAAAATAAGTATGTGTTTGTAGCTTGACAGTCATATCAATAATTTCTTTTTTATTTAAGTATTTTGTAAAATTGTTAAAAACAATTGTATAGCCCGCATATGAAACATTTAACTTAATCGGATATAAAACATTTAACTTAATCGGATAAAATGTTTTTAGATATGTTTCAATAAATATAAGTAATGCATTTATATACATTCTAGTGCTTTTTATTGTTAATATTATTAATATTTTTCAATATTAAACAAACATCATAAATATAAATCAATTTTAATTCGCCATGATGATTTTTCGTCCAATTTAATGTATTATCATTAAATCTAATTGTAGAAATAAATATAAAAGAGATTAAATATAATTTTATTTTATTGAATATATTTCAACGTCTTCAATATTATATAACATCACATCAATATCAGAAAATTATATTTTAAACCACATTAAAATATAATGATCTCCACAACCGTTCCACTTTTTTGTTTAAATTGTAATAATTATTTAATTAAATCAACATGTGAAACATTTTTATTAAATAATCATGAAAGTTTAGTTGGTATATATGATGTAATAAATAGTATTATGATTAAATCAGAACATATTTGCTAAATAATAAAATTACAACAAAAGACATTTTACAATAAAACTTATTTTGTCTAATGGTAAGCCATAATATTAAAATTAGAGGTTACAATCAAGCTGTTTAAATAATAATAATTTCGGATTCTATTATTAGATCTCAATATAGTTCTAATTGTGATATTACTAATAAAGAATTACTTTGTAAATCTTTCAAAACTACGTTAGGTAATATTGACCCCTTTTTTAATAACAATTATCAACAGGATGTTCATGAGGCATTCCTTTCTCTATGCAAAGTTCTCCATTTAGATATTGATTCTCACCAGTCCATTTTCTCTGGTAAATTAAAAACTTCTCTTATCTGTCA
>JAUZND010004528.1:0-11664 GCA_034780555.1 Coelogynopora nodosa
CCCCCCCCCCGCCCCCCCCCCCCCCCCCCCCCCCCCCCCCCCAACATACCCCCCTGAAATTTTCAGAGGGCCCTATACATTTTATGAAACATAAGAATTATAAAGCAGAGTAAATATTGTCAAAAAAACTTGTGAACGTCACAAAGTTGTGACTAGGAGACACTTTTTACTAAGTATATGTATAATTATTTATTCAATTAGCAAAAATTTAAAAATTATATACTATTATTCTTGGGACCCCTCAAAAGAAAAATGGGCCCCTAATAAATTGTACCCCCACCTCAAAAAAATACATCCATAATTATAAACAATAATAAATATTTCAGAACACATTAAACACATTCTAGGGCTATGTCTAATATACCAGAAAATGCATTCTAAGGCCTAAAATCCTAAAATGTTCCTTGCAAGCTTGGATTTATAGGCCTGCTCCACCACACTCATTATAGGCACCCAAGAGATTGGTTTGTATTAATTATATTTTCTTCCTTTAAATTTCACAAAGTCTGTTGACAGCCCTGATCATTGTTGTTCCTATCATTGTGCACAAACAGAAAAAATAGTTAACAATACTATTTGTACATACTAATATAGTTGGTTTATCCATATGATAATAAATAAATAATTAAATTATATGTATTGTATTGCTGTCCTGTATTTTTTATCTGGTTCTCAGATATATAATATGTGGCTAGGACTAATTATGGCATTGGGAACATACTCACTGTCAAACTCAAAGACACTAGTGAGAGCTATTGACAGTGCAGAAGTAGCACTGTAATGAAGTAGTGAGAGCTATTGACTGTACTTAGTGTGACTTTAGTTATATTTACAAACTTGGTCTTAATTCTGGGTGAATTATTTATGCATGCATTATTTTCCTCATTATTTTTGATGTTATTTATGACAATGCATTATTTTTTTAGAAACATTGTCATTGGTCATTTTATATAGATAATATATAATATACTGAATACCTTAGATTGTTTACTATATAAAAAACTGCTATACTTGACAAAAACATTTAGTATTTAACTAAATATCATGTTAATGTTAAAAATTATGATCCAGAAGTTATTGTTTATCTCATATACAGAAATGGTGGTAACATAAATAATTTATATAGTTTAATAGGGTATATGCATATTATAATTATTAAATAATATATATATATACACTATGTTTAATAAATGTAATATAATAATAACAATAATAATACAATTGCAAACATTATAATATTTAAAGTTAATGTTATATTATCCAAATAATAATAATTATTATTTCTTTATATTAAATAATTATACCACATTAGCTAAATATTTACTTCTTCTTATATGTCTGTAATACAATATATTTTTTGATTGCTTTTTAGTTTTCCCATACATTTTTATGTATTTAGTTATACATTACGTAGGGATTAGTACTTTACTTTAATATATTGGTAGCACCTTTAGAGCTTTTTATTTTGTAAGTTTTTAATTAAAAAACTATATTAATTATGTTCAGCTATTGACACTCCGACTACAGTTTTTAAGAGAGCAGTCATACTCATAGTGCTATAACTAATTAAAAAAATATATACTAATATAAACAAAACCATTTATATATGCCTACCTGACACATTTGCTTCAGACTGATTAATTATTTTAATCATGTACAAGTTTGGTAGATAGATTTTATGATATTTATCATAGGTTAATTGATCATTTGTTATATAATTACCAGTTTCATGTACAAGTTTTCACCTCAATCTAGATTTACTACAAATAAAACATTTATGAATATATGATAAATAGCTTAAATGATTTATTAAATTAACTTTAAACATACAAATGAACACATTTTCCAAAAAAGTTATTATGTTACAGCTTTATAATTTTTTGTTACATTTATATTGGTAGAGAATTGTGTAGCCTCTTCTGAAATATTATAGAATTGGGCCTGATCTGCATATAACTAATGTTATAAATAAATCTTTATGATTAGGCCAACATAGATGACATTTTTATTTTAGATGATCCTAAAAATATAGTTATAGTCTGTGATTTCTTAATAAATCTTTTTACCCATGCTGCAGACAGGGTTTACTGTTAATAAGAAGAAGTCTGTTTAAAAATATATAGAAAGCCACAATATTAAAGGATATGTATGGGCAACAAAACAGACTTCTTCTCATTAACAGTAAACACTGTCAGTAAGTTTGATAAGCCTTTCACCTGTACATGCTGTGTATGTTAAATACACAATCATCCTGTCTTACATAGTGTAAACAAAAGCAAAGATTAGACAGTTATCTTGCATACTTTGTGTACTCTATGTACACCCTATTTCTTAGCTATTTATACTAAAGCCTACTGGGATAATTTCCACCTTATTATATACCTACTACCATGTTATGGCACCCCCCTTCAGAAGGTTCCCCAGTCCAATAATTCTTGGACCATTGATACAACCATCTTTTTCTCATTGTAGAGCTGAGTTTATAGACATGGCACTAGCTATTCTTTTTGCCAACAATGGTGGCAAAAGAGGCCAGACTGCCTTTGCATTTAATGTTCTCTCTATGCTAGTGCATTTAAAGAAGAATGTTGCCTTTTTATGGATTACCCTGAGGCCAATAAGGCTGATTAATTTTTTAGATATACTATTGTTTTAGATAATACCTTTGTCCACATCTCCAGCAGGACGTAGCAGACATTTCATACCTCTGGGGAAGTGGAAGTAGCTCATCCTGTTGTTATGACAATACCATGGTTATTCTTGTAGTTACCTAGTGACCTCTTGTTCTACTTATATAATATTGCTATATTAATATATACATTGTAATAAATTGTATACCACATACTTTGTGAAGTCTGCACTTAGTTCAGAGCAGGGAAATACAGATTATATAACATAACTTATGGGCTTGAATTATGTTGCAGTATTTGTACTTGTCTTTAATGGCTTTAATTTTTTTGTTGTTGTTAACATCTATATTTTGAATTTTATAAATTTGTATTTTTAATCACAATGTTGGGTTGAACTTAATGTATGATCTACAGAGTTTTTTTATAAGAAGATTATAACAAATGCTGAAATATACAACTATTTTGAAATAATACTAAAGTAATACTATGCCAGATAATAATCTTTGGCAAAACAAAATTTGTATTAATATGTAAAAATGATAACTCTGACTATCTGTATATAAATAACCAATGTATATGTTTACCATACCAAACCTCTGAAACTATCTAAATCAAATAATAGTAATTCAATTTCTATATGGTACAATAATTCCAAGTGTAAAGAAACATGAATGAATGCATGAACTATTTTTGTTAATAGTTTTTAATTAGTCTCTGTATCATATTTTGTACTTTTTTCATGTGGCTATATTTTTAATGAACAGAAAATGTGAATCTTCTAGTTATTCGGACGGAATTTCTATTTTTTCCAATGAAGGATTCACCTTACTATATTTGATTAAGTATCAATGATAGATGTAAAAAACTAACAATGTTCAGTATATTCTATATGATTTTACCCCATTGATTGTGTAGCCCAACTTCAGTTTCTCATTTTTATAGACTATTCACAATTTTTTTTATCATAATAGTTTGGAACGTTATAAATTGTATTATATATTGTTTCATCTTGCTATAAGTAATTAACCATCATTTTCTTTTAATATTAAATTCTATTGTATTATTCTACACAATGTAATTGTTATTTATTCTTATGATATAACTAGATAAATGCAATAAATTTGGAGGCTAATTTTTGTTTGTAGAATGTTTCTTTATATTGCTATAAACATATCATTTAAAAAGATTTGTCACAGTGGACAAACAAAAGCATATATTGGAACCCATGAATATATAAAAAATATTTTACTATGAATTAAATAATGACTGATTGGTAGCATTATCCATTGGATGTAACTAGATTTTATCTTTACTTAAATTTTTCTATCAATTCTGAATTATAGCTGGTTCAATAGTTTTAAACAAATAGTTTTTACTTTATGTAGTTTTTCGTGCCTTTTTTTATTTTATTGTTATAAATAACCAGAGTCACTATCTAGAATTTGGTTAGTTAATATAAATATAATGTGTGTGATATTTTCTGGAGTGAATGCATATTCGAAAGTTGTAAATTTTTAGTTATATAGGTCATTTTAATAGTAAAGCATTTTATTCTTTTATATTTTGTGTTCATTTTCATTAGTTGCATTTATCTAACATGTTTATACTTCTGATTTGAGTTTCAGAGTGTGCTTGAACAATTTGAACAAATGGGCTTAACAACTTCATATCACTACAAAAATAATTTGAAAATTACCTATTATGAAAAAACATTCTGCATACCTAAAGAAAACTATTGTTTTTTAAATGTGAAACACCCTTGTCTTTGTTGATTGTATACTTTTTCTTTGTAGTTGAATGATGTTTTCATCATTTTATTCTTTTTTTTACTTCTTCAGGGCCCTGGGTCTGTGATGCGTGTGACATCCCGTGACGAGAATGATGATTCTCTCAACAATGAAACATTTGGGTGTGCTGCAGAAGCAGGTTAATTTTAGTTTTTTAGTGCTTTTTTTAGTTCTCTTCAATTCATCGTATAGATACCATTACAGTAGATGCATTTGTTTTGTAAACATTCAGGCGACTGGGAGACTGAGCATGAACGACTCGCTGGATTCCCCGGCTTCCAGTTTGGTGAGACTGATGATGAGGACTTGAGTGGGGACCTCAATCTGCCGACACTGGGTGAGCTACGCTTCGAGGATGTCGACCAAATGAAGCGCTCTCCACAAGTTCCCTCTATGCCACCGACGTACAGCAGAGATTTAGAGAATGATGATGATGACTGTGTTGTGAGTGTGATGATCAGAGTGATTCATTATTTAAGAGATAGTGGAGGTGCGGTTCACTATTATTTTATATAATCAAAGTTTTATACTTTTAGTGTACAAAACTTAATTATTTAAGACTTAGACAGCATGTCATAAGTTTATTTAAGTATATATTTCGGACTTATTTTGACTGAAAATCTAACAAGGCCACATTTTCATTAAATCTTTTTAGTTTTATTTAAACTTTATATTTATAAAATACTTCATATTTTTAATGTGGCTACATTAACACTGTAGCTTGTGGATTAATGTTTTAAAATTAATTTTATATTGTATTTAATCATTTTCTACAATTTTATAATTTATTATCCCTAACCATGACGACAACTAATAATTAGTTGAGGAGTAAACTTGTTAACAGGAAAGTATTATATGATTTGTTGTTTTACGTTTCTGCCGTTTGAAGTGAATGATATCAATTCATAAATACATTAGGAACCTATCGTATAATGCAGTAAATAGGTTTAGTGGTAGATTAAAGACGTCATGATCGTGACCTTGTTTTTGATAGATTATGTACGATTCATTGATAAAATATTAGAATATGAGTGGCGTTAACCTAGTTCAGCTACAACAGATTTAGAATGTGTCTAATTTCGATATGATGCAATTGTATGGTGAGTTTAGTTCTACAGATTTAATGAGGATCATTATTATGTTGTTATCAACCGTGTAACCTATTCATAATTGCATATCATTGTGTTATTTATGTATTTATTTGAAAGGAGATCATTTCAATGAAATTTGTCATTATCGTTAATCGTCGACATACCCCCGAAGTCTTTTTTTATATTTCAAGGCTATGACTTAAATTTAAACAATATTATTTGGTTACCCCATTGCTTTGTTAGCTATTAAGCTGAAGTTATTAATTTGTATTTCAGTTCTATGAAATTGTAAGTTCAAAATTTAAAAAAGAGTTAAATTTCTTGTGAGTTGTGTTCTCTCCATTTTGTTTCTTTCGTTGTTATATATAATATACATACTGATTTTTAATTATTTTAAAATTATAATATCATGTTGGGTTGCTAATTTTGAAATTTAGTTCTATATGTCAATATACAGGATAGAGTATATATTTTGGTTAAATAGGACAAAAATGATTGACAGTGGGGTTAAATTTTTCATGTTTGATTCCAGAATAACACGACGATGTATTTAAAAAACTTACATTATAGTCTTGTCATTTATATAGAACATATATGTCGGATTGAGTTTCTTATTTTAAATATACAATAAATTTAATAATCTTTATATTCTAGTTGGGTTTCAGTCTGTTATAAGCCCACCTAATTTATTAAATAAGTCTAATATTTTTTTCTTCAGCATTGATTAAATTTTGATAATTATTGCAAAACAAAATGGTATGAACTTTGCGAGCTGTTATTTTAGTTTTAATCTATTCAGTAACTTCTATTCATAGCACCTTGACACACATTGCTTTAGGACTGCTTTTATTTTAATATGTATGTATTTAACCATGTTTATAGCAGTGACATATTGACGTCTAGTAATTATAATATATACCTTTACATTACTCATCATACCATTCCACCCAATCGCTACTATTTTTGCGGAAAGAATATTTTAGTGAGGGGTTGTCACAGATCAAAAGTTTTAGTGTCACCATAAAATGAATTCTAGTCATTTTATATTTGTAATGCTCAATTGTAGACATTTTTATCAGTTTTTTGTGATACATTCGAATTTTCGCGGTTATAAATAATTGTAAAACTAAATCGTTCTTGAAACGCTACCTTTATTTTACTGATTAAGGTTTCAAATATTTTGACATTCACGTTTAAAATGCTAATAATATATTTAAAGCAAAATGTTTAATAGTTTTATTAAGTGCGCAATAACATTTTGAAACCCTTTGTTTTGTAATATGTTAGGTTCGACAACTGTTTCTAATAAATTAGTCACTTAACTATTTTAAATAATATAATAGTGTAAACTATCAACATTTTTAATTGATCTTGCGGTCAGCAGACTGAGGCATATAATTTGATGCATCGTGTTCTCGCGGTTTTCGTTAGCGTTGTGGTGATGTAGTCAAGTTATGTAGTGAATTGAAAATTAACGTTTAGAAAAGTAATAAATATTTTCTAAAATGCTGTGAAATTTTACCAATTTGTATATGAATTAAAGATAATACTATTTATTTATTCAATTGTTAATATTTAAAATTAACTTCAAATAACTTACTCATTTATTTTCATTGTATAGTCATAGATACATGGACTTACATTGAAAAGAAAGTTTTGTATTTATATAAAAAATGCGTATGAAAAACAGGTGTATGCCTTAACACGCCTCAAATTGTATGTAGGTCCCTAGCATTGGGTTCTGGTGAAAGCACTGGTATCACATACAATCAACTGCGTTGTTCTTTGTCCTGAGTCTGACCTGAACTTCTTTCATCTCCAATCCATCAGGGTGTCAACGTCGAGGAGACCATCCAACGTCTCGTCATTGACGATGAAGAGGAACTCAACGATCCCGCTATCATCAACGTGTCGCGTTGCCTCCCCGGGACTGGAAGTAGGTACCTCCCAGGAGCAGTTCCCATCTCCGCCGGCATTGCAGACTCCAAGTTGGAGAACATCTGGATGGTGCCCAAGGTGCTTGTGACTATTTTACATAGGCTAAGATCGGGAGCTTCCTAGCCAGGAAAATAAAACTTGCGAATACTTCATATTTCATATTTTCGTTTTGTATTTATTTCCCATAATCCTATAAGCAAAGAAAATTTTCTTTCACATTGCTTCCATTTTCAATTAGAATCTGCTCAAACTTATTTAATCATTTCCTTTATTTATTTACAACTTTTGTATTAAATCCGCGGAAATGGTCAATAATATAGCAATTACAGAAATGTTGACGTTTATAATATTAGCGGCATTATCAGTGAAATTGAAATCTTTCTACAAATCTAACAAATATTATGTCCTATTTCTAACCCGAAAGGACATGGGAGGAATGCCAGTATTTCAAACCCCTCCCAGACCGTTACCACAGCAACCAGCCTTCCTGCAACGCACCCCGGGTCGTCCGCTAGCTCCGGGATTTCCGCCTCCGCCTGGCTTGAGTGACAGTGGAGGGGGTAGACTTAATTCCCCTCGCCCGCCTTTTATGTCGCCAATCAAGAGGCCTGATGATGTGAGTTATCGAGATAATACTTTGTTCAATCTACTCGCTACTATTGAGTAGTAGAAATATTATTGTCGTATAGTTGCATAAAGTGAGGGTTATTTGTCCAAAAACTATTAGTGATTTCATTAATATTTCTTGTCAATTGTATATTTACTGTAAATCAATTTAATTGTGCAACATAGTTTACTTAACAAGGTTTTCGCGTTTCTAAAAAATGTAAGGACTTTAACTTTTTGGATTTTATTTGACTGTAAATGAAAAATTTTGCACAGGTATCTGTTTTTATTATTCAATAATATTAAAATCAAATCCATTTATTCACTCTTTTTTTAACAATAAGTCTTTAACAAGTATTATTTTGGTATCAAATTAAATATTTTATTCTTAGGATTGCTAACAGTGCTGGAAAAATGTCAAATTCCTTGAAATATAGGAATTTTGTTCGGAAATATCAATGGAAACCTTTACTTACAGTATTTATAGTAAACTTAATTATATAAATATGAAATTAAAATATTTAATGATTGTATGTTATGAATATTGCGTCTTAAATAAATGTGGGATAATAACGGAATATTGGAATTAATTATTCCAATATTCCGTTATTATTAGGATTATTATTACATAATTTCAATTGGGTTTCAACCTAATTGAAATTATGTCATCCCTAATGTAAATAGACATTTATTATTCATTTTTAATAATAATTTATTAATAACCAAATGTTATTTTTCATTTTACGAGCAATAATTGAGGTGAACATGTTGGTGAACATCAACCTGTTCATATTGATAAATACGCTAAAAATAAAGTATCTAATAACTTATTTTCTTTTATTCTTATTTTTAAAATAAACCACTTTAATAAACTTATTGATAGATTAAATTTATAATTAGCTAAAAATTTAATCTATTCGTTTCTTAAGTTCAATTTTCAAACAACGGATAAGAAGATGTGTAGTGCCATTACTTGGTAGTATTAATTGATTGCATTAATTAATTGCATTAATTAAGGCAGTAGTGCCATTTAATTAAATTGGTCTACTCGTGGGTCCAAAACAAGCAATACACTACTCGTGTTGTTTGTTTATAACTTATTTATAGACGTGTGCAGCATAACTTATTTGAATAATTATCTATAATATTTTTAATTATCTAAAGTTAACTTACGTCAATAGTTTATCTTCTATTCAACAAAAGTGTTTCCTGTTTTGAAAAATATTTAATAATTATTTTAAAAAAAATAACTTCTAAATATTTTATAAAACAGTAGTCCCGATTTTGGGTAATCCATAATGTAAGAAATTTAACAATATTCAAAAGAATTCATAATATTTTGTTATAAACTAACTAAAATACTAAACTATTTATTACATGTGTGTTGATTAAATGCAAAAAACTATAGTTGACTAATAAGAATAGTGATGGTAAATTGGTCCCTTCTACGACGATTACTCACCTCCTGCGTCTCTATCTCTCTCTCCCTCTCCAGACCGCCACTCCACCACGCACCCTGCAAGAGCTCGAGTGGGAGATGATGAACGGCCCCAAGCCCAACAGCCCGGCCCCTCCGCCCCCCCTGGCGCCCCCCACCGCCCCCTCTCCCGCCGCCTCTCCAGGGATCCCGCCACCTGGCGGCTTCCTCAACCTGCGCCAACAGATGGTGCTCAAGCAGGAGATCCTTCAGCGGCAGCAGCACCAGCAGCAATTGAAGCAGATGTTGAGTCTCAAGAATGTGAGTTCTGCTGTGTGTTTTCTGATGATGGTATCGTTGGTTGAGAGAAGGCGAGGGGGGGGCTCAAAAGAAGCGTATCTGATAATATGTTGCCTACTTACTTGGCGCCAAAGTTGACGTTAAAATGGCACTCATAATTTGATAATTCAGAAGCACAATAAGCATAATAAGAAGTTTAAGCAATTTGATGTATTAATTACAGGGTTCATACGCTTTTGGAAAACCTGGAAAATTCAGGGAATTTTAAAATGGTCTGGAAAACCTGGAAAAGTCAGGGAATTTTGTAAAATAAGGTGAATTTTTTTTAAAAGGTTAGTGAATTTTGTATCAATAAAAAAAATTTTTTTTTGCTAAAATATAAAGCTTTAAATAAATTTCAATAAACTTTTTCTGACTATTTTATGTTTACTTTTATTACAACTCGAAAATTGGAAATTAATTTGTTCTCATTATTATTAAAATATTAATTATTTTGACTTTAACTCAGTCTTAATATTCATTTTATTATTTAAGAAGTAGATAAATGGTCTACATTTAAGTGTATAATATAATGCTTATGAACTGTAACCAATCTACATCTTATATTTTGGATATCATTACAATACGTGCCAATGGTATATAATATTTTTTCTGGAATTTTGTAAAATAATA
The DNA here is from genome assembly GCA_034780555.1 of Coelogynopora nodosa. Lineage (NCBI taxonomy): Eukaryota > Metazoa > Platyhelminthes > Proseriata > Coelogynoporidae > Coelogynopora > Coelogynopora nodosa. Next base: position 10,442 of record JAUZND010004528.1, read on the forward strand.
TCTGGTAAACCGGGAAAAGTCAGGGAATTTTTTTTGAACAAATAGTGTATGAACCCTGTAATTATTATCATAAGATAAACGCTTAATTTTCATTAAAAAATATTTTCGTATAATTTTTAGGTCAACGGCCCAAATTGTATGACTTAATCAGTATTCAAAGAAAAAGTAATATGTTAGATTAAAATTAATTATACTTATTTTGCAAACAATTTGATTCTTCTCATTGTGATATTGAAACACCATTTAGGTATATGTGTTAGATGTCACCAATAAAATATTTAAATTATAAATATTTGTTTTTGCAGAACTTTCTCTATCAGATATCATCAGAAGAATGTGTATATTTTCAAAAACCTATAACATGATTCATTTGACTATTAGTGATGACATCATCAACATTAAACAACGTAACACTTGAAAATTTAAACAAAAATATTTAAAGTTTTCATGATACTTTAATACCAGTATATTTCATCTCCCCATCTCATTTGGCCGTTCTGTTCCCCACTATTTTTTATTCTTTTATCATTTAAAATGTTTTAAACATTTGCATTAGGTAACATACATAATTTGCAACAATCCTGCCTCAGCGAGCATTAGATAGCTCGCTCACATGTCCAGTAATCGGACACTGGAATGAACGACTCTACTCGTATTCATTTAACAACGATGTCTTACTAAACCGAGAATATGTTATCCGATCCCAATTAATAAGCGGATCAGTGTCCAGTAATGCTGGAAAATCTGCATATTATGTGAAATGATAAATTTGAAACTCTGACTGCGTTGAGATCTCGATTTAAATGGTTTGTTTTATGTTTTGATTGAAGGTAAAAATGGTTGGAGTTGCTGGCATTTCATTCACCCCTAAATCTGTGGGGGTGTCTCTTATATATATATATATATTTATGGGTTTGTAAGCGTCTACTGGATTCGTCTTGCCACGTAAAATAAAACAGCTATTGATATATTAAGTGAGATGTTTCATTCAGAATATAGTATACATATTTTAACATGTGAAATACATTTATTCCTCATTCGTAGAATCAACATATTGTAGTTAACTTATTGTTATAATAGTGTATTTTTATTTTCTAAATTGTCAACTAACAGTTGCAATAATATATTATGATATCATTGCTGATGTGAATGAGGTTCCTTAATCGTGACGATCGTTGGATCCATTTGTGAAGCGCAAAACGGCGAGTTTAATTTTTCTTCTC
>JAUZND010004529.1:153-11663 GCA_034780555.1 Coelogynopora nodosa
GTAGCATATATAGAAATTGTAGCATATATAGAAATTGTAGCATATATAGAAATTGTAGCATATATAGAAATTGTAGCATATATAGAAATTGTAGCGCTAGCATATATAGAAATTGTAGCATATATAGAAATTGTAGCATGTATTGAAATTGTAGCATCTATTGAAATTGTAGCATATATAGAAATTGTAGCACATATAGAAATTGTAGCACATATAGAAATTGTAGCACATATAGAAATTGTAGCACATATAGAAATTGTAGCACATATGGAAATTGTAACATCTATTGGATTTTTTTTGAATATTTATTGAAATTGTGGTATATATGGAAATTGTAGCATCTACAGAAATTGTAGCATCTATAGAAATTGTAAATTATATAGAAACTTTAGCTTGTATACAACTTGTAGCACCTATAGAACCTGTTGAATCTATAAAAGTTGTAACTTATAAACGACTTCTACAACCCAAACACCTCTAAACATATATATATTACATGCAACAAATAAGAATCTTGCAACGTACATCTATATAATTGATATCGCGTAATATCGTCTTTTACTTATAATTAAAATAATTATTATTTCATTATATACAAAAACTATACGGATACTTATACGAACCATAAAACGAATTCTGTACGACTTAAACTTCACAAATTTGATAATATTTTAAAAACATAAGTACTTTACCATAATATTGGAATATGATAGTTTAGAGACGATATTTAAACCGTATTAAAACTATTTGAATAATAATCACAGCAGCCAGCTACAAGAGATACGTTCCTCCCCGACTAAACACATGTCTTTACATTTACTAAACACCAGGAGAATCTGAGTGAACTCCTACACCAGACTAAAGTCCTGAACAACTGCGAGGCAAGCCTGCCTCACATCGGGTCCGTGCGGCACAGAATTCTCACCATCAACTCACTCTCCACCGGCACCGGCCCGGCCCAGATTGTGCGCGTCAGGGCGATTGTGGACGCCTCATTCTCCCTAGTAAGGGGCACCGCATCTGTTTAACACAATATGTTTAAACCATATATACTTTAAATATATCAACTAGATGGAACACAAAACGCCAAAACTGCAATTTCGGTTTTGTTAAACAAAGGGAGGTAGAGGCACTTTACGTGTAAACTCTGTTTTTGATCCTCTATATATCGGGAACTATTTTGGACAAGAGGTGGAATTTTGATAGCGTTATGAAGCAAAATATTAAATATTTAATATCTAACATTTCTTATTAAAAATATTAGCTTTTTACAATCTTATTGCCAGGAAAATATCAATAACGCTTTTTTGAAAACTAAATACTCCAATAAATAATAAAGAAATGGCTTTATTTTCATTAAAAGTACAAACTTTTAAAGAGAAACATATAATAACAAAGTACATAATATTGAAAATGCATATATATTTAATTTATATATCTATATTTATATTGTTAAAAGTTTAAGTACAAAGTGACAAAGTAACAAATATCAGATTTTTGATGACGATAGTAGGCTATAACATAAAAAAAAGGTTAAATATTAACCTCAACATTGGTCTTGAAGCTTGTTATTACATAAGAAGGATTAAGCGGCTGGGAGGAAAGATTGTCTGTAGGACAATGTTCGGCTGAAAATTCCGGTCTGTACCGCTTCGCGTACCATAGTGATTATTTCCTGTGTTTTTACGTTTATTTTGTAGTCGATGATCTTTATTGATAATAATTTTATTACTGAATTTTTTAAATCTGTTTTTGTATTGTGAGTTTACGATCTGGCGTAGTTTTTCTTTGTCTATTGATGAGACCTTTGCGAAGAGATTAAATAGTTTCCTCAGTTTCATAATCATGCATGACTATATAATATAAGAAACTTAACTCAGTCACTTTTATGCCGCTACATCTTTACTTTGCCAGGAAAATATCAATAACGCTTTTTTGAAAACTAAAGTGATATGAACGTAGAAATATTGAAAAGTGTTTTATACTTCTACTAAGCAGCTAAGAATCTTGATATAATTTCCGTAAATGACCTTCTTTGTTTATAGTTGTACAATTATTCTAAAGGCGCCTACACACGGTCGAACTAGTTTGTCGAACTGGTTCGACGAACCAGAAATAATATCGGGTTCGGACAAACTCCGCTTCTGATTAGATGCGCGGGACATCCCTGCTGGGTTAACTTCACCGCATCCTTTGTTGTCGTTGTGGGAAAGCCAGTAAATCGTGAAAATAATACTAATGTAATTGAACAGTATCAAAAAAGTCCTTGTTTGTGCTTTGAGTAAACAGAAGACCCTTTTTGATACGTCATAAATAGTGTAGGCGCCTTAAGAGGTTTTCCATATTTGTATAACCTTTCAAATGTAATCGGTATTTTAAAAATAGAAATAATATAATCACAACGTTCATTCAGATTTGTTGCACAATTCTTCCCTCCAACAGCTCCGTTGTCACCTGGAACAAGGAGAAATATATACTTTGCTGAATAATACAGATCCCATAACATGGAAGGTTGGTATTTAGTTGTAATTCTTAACCTTTTGTTTATGATACAACAAAATTATAATTTTCAGTCATGCAATCGTTTAAATCGTTAAATCGTTAAATCGTTAAATCGTTAAATCGTTAAATCGTTAAATCGTTTAAATCGTTCAAATCATAGAATGCAACTGACAAGGAATAACAATAATATATTTATTTTCCCATAAATGTTCTTACTTTCTTATATATCATATGTAAATATAGTAATCTACTTTTGGGTTGTAGAAAAAGACTAATTCAACGTATTGTAAAGATAATTCAATAATCAATAATCTTTTAATGTAAATTCAGAAGTTTTTGTGTGTAACATTTAAGGTATCTGATTCCGCAAATGTGTAAATAAAAATTTCGTTCACACATGATAAATTCTGTTAGTAATTATCTTGTTTTTGGAAAATTATATTTTATGTGTTTTTTGTCAAAATTAAAAGTAAAAATGAGATCCTTGTTTGAAAACGATGTAAACATCTACAGAAATTTAAAAAAAAATTTACTTGATAAAGAGACGGGTTAATTATTTGAACAAAAAAAGTAGCGGACTATTTAAAATTTGTGTAAAAATTCACAAAAATATTAAAGAAATAATTTCATCCCTTAATATATTTTTATAATCATTTAACATTTTCGAATTGCACATTAAGCGAGGAGCAAGGAATGCGCGAATATTAAAAAGGTTTTATTTTGTATATTGTTCCAATTAGATTCAAGACAAGGGAGGCATCATTCAAAATATTCCATCACTCTTCCTGGAGGTTGAAACAGATCTGGCAGAAATGGTCATGTTACAGCGGTAAGATTATTAAGAGCGCATAAGAGCGCATAAAAGCGGGTAAGTGCGCATAAGAGCGCATAAGAGCGCATAAAAGCGGATAAGAGCAGATATGAGCGGATAAGAGCGGATAATTGCAAAGCACTTTAAGAGCAGATCTCAGTTATCAGATTTATCCGCTTTTGAAATTGGAACTTTTTTTTGTATTTTGAAAAGTTAACTGTAATTTTGTATACTTATAAATTCAAACGCTCATTGGTTATATAAAATACAGTTACTATATAAATACATAATGGAACTGTTTTCTTTGAATGTAAAATTTAGTCACGTACATAAATAAATACTAATATATTAAATTAAACAAATGTATCCGGCACAAAAATAAATGTTCATAATTAAAATATCATCCAGCAGACAACACCTGCGTAAACGGAGAAAATTGTGTTTTAATCCAATAATTTAGCAAATATCCGCTCTTGATTCCCTCCCTATAAAAGTAACCTTCAGCATACAGCAAAACAGTTAATGAATTAAATGGAACTATTGGTATGAACAGAAATTAAATATAACATGAACGTGTGTAGAATTAGACCGCGTTCAATGAATGTCTCATATGGAACTAACTCATGCCTCATTTTCCTATTTAAAATAAATTAATTTGGCCATCACAGGTTCGAATTCAAAGGGGACTGACATGTGTGAAGTTCCTCTCTTACTGGATCTATACATTTACAGTCGGGACCATGACAATAGCAATCACAACATAATATCGCACAATAACGAATAGTAAATTGAAATAAATTAAACTGAAAGCAATTAAGTTTGTAATACATATATATATGCCGTTGGGGTATTAAAGCCTTCAAGGGGTAATGAAAGCACGTCTGTGATGGCTTAAAGTTGACATCTCTATAAAAATATAATTATTACATATAGCATACAATATTCCTATCTATTATCCGGATTCAAATCTATGTCAGTTTTAATATAGATTATAAATTATTCAATTATATTTAAAGATTATTCAAGATGTGTATACTATGTGTAAAATGTTACGTCTCCTTTTCTGTTAAAGAGTCAAGAAGCGACTGGTTTCGTATTCTCAAAACTTTATTATGAAGACGGGAACACTGTTGTTAAAGACAGGGGACCACATAAAACATCAAAAAACAAATCTTTTGAAGGTAAAACTGTCTTCTGGTATTCTTGCTTATCACGCTACAGTTTAAGAATGTATTTCTTCCTTATTCTCGGCATTAAAATCAACAACATAATACGTAAACATCAACATAATAGGTAAACAACAACATAATAGGTAAACTACAATAACAATAGTAATAGCATGAAGAAGATGTTAGTTTATAATTCTTATTAATACTTGTTTCAGTTCAAGATGGAATGTATTTTTATTTATAGTTTTATTAAACTTTAATCAGGTAGTGAATTCCAAATCGTTCATCATTGATCAAATGTATTTTATAATTTACAATCGAAACTTGCCAGCTACAATTATCATCTATTTTTCATAATAAACGTTTAATTGGTTAGTTTTTACATGTGTCATTATTTTGAAAGCTATGAAGAAGACAGAATACAAGGGTAACTTTGATTAATTTGGCACTTAATGGGACAAAATGACGTCATCTCCTCTTTGAGAAAATGTATTTCAATATGTTTTAGCGCCTTTTATAATATGTATACGTGCGTCTCAAAACCATAATCCATCCTCCTCCTGCTCCCACAACCCATTTGAAAATTACTGGGTGCGCCACTGAAGAGTGATTAGTGGTTGCTTACTTTGGCTATTCACTTTGGCTTTATAATATTAAATCCGAGATAAATTTAAATTAATTAAAAAAATCCCATTTTCAAATTGAGAAATAGTGTAAAAATATTTCATTATCGCAAAATTTATTTAGGTCATTTATCCGTACTGTTTAAAATTTAAAAAAATTAATATCGTAATTGTAAATGTAATTGCAATATCGTACATATATAAGTTTAAATTATATTACATTAAATTAAGTTTAATATTATTAGTTAATATTAACATATTATTAAAACAATTAATTTCAACAGAAATCAATTACGCAAGGTTAGACATATTTAAAAAAAAATTATTAATCATAAACTGTAAAATATGTTCATAGTTATGACTTATAGTTTCAATATTTGATACACGTTATATTTATATGAAAATATGAAGTATAATTAAAAACAGATTTAAGATAATTTTACAACCCAGTCGGTGGTAACCTTCACTTTTGTGTAGTACCTACCTATTTATACATATATTTTGTGAAATTAGTATGCTAAATATGTATAATTCAACTATACATATGTATGTAAACATTTTGGGATAACCACGTATCCGGAGTTAGTAAATTAAAGGAAAATAGTACTTCGGCGGATATGGAGTTTATTAAATTTACACAACGTATCGCCTTAACGGCTTCATCAGGTGTAGGGTAAAGCTGAGAAAGAAAAGAATAATATATATCAAACAACCAATTGGAAGGCGTGAGTCAGAAATGGTTATAAGAAAGCGGAAAGAGATCGCAGGGAGGAAAGAGTACAATCGATACTGTGAAACGCTATACAATAGAGAGGTGGCGTCCCTCACAGTTGTTCATTTAGACGTTAGATGGATAACTATTAATATAAATCGGTTCTACAATTTCACGTTTGTAAGAGTTAGGAATGTTGTGATGAGACCAAGAAAAAGATATATTACTTACAGAATGAAAGTCTTTAAAATGGTTGTGAACAGAGCTATTAAAAATACCTTTAAAATGTTCAAGAATTCTAGTTTTAATACAACGTGCAGTGTGTCTTACGTAAATAGGGCCTACTATTAGAGAGATTAGAAATTACAGGTTATTTTGTAAATTTTTGTTGAAACAAAGATTAGTTTTGTAAGTAAGCTTCATATGTATGTATTAATTTTAAATTGTTTAAAAATTATACTTTCTTACAATTTTATTAAATATTAAAAAAATAACATTTTTAATAAAATATTTTAAAAATATTAACGTTAACTTATCATGAACTAATTTACCCATATTTAAATTCGAAAAGAAAACTACAATATTGAAGCTGACTAAATCTGAACCACCCAGTTCACTATCTTTCACAGATCTTTATGTAATTATAGAATGCATTTTATGATCTTATGTGCATTTTAGTTTACAAGCGACAGCAAAGAAGCTGCAACCAGTTTAATTGAACAAATTGAAAACGTGATGGCCTTCCTTGAGGGAATTATTGAAGAAGATGGGAAAGAATTTGAGACAGCTATTTTCAAGAAATGGATTGGTGCTGTTACCACCTTGAATGACACCTTGAAAGCGCTCAACCTTACGAAACGTAAGACTACCTCTTCGACAATAATCGATTAAATGCGATCGCGCGGAACCAATACCAATATTTAGATGTCTGTATCTTACTGAGAACAATTAAAATTTAGGATTCAAGATTTTTTATAGCAGTTTGGATTTCAGATTGATAGATTTATAGATTTATAGAATTATATGTATTATATCATATTATTGTTATCGTTTTAATAATTTATTATATGAATGCTGTCTAAAATATAAATTAGTTAAATAATGTTTTTCTATATTATAAAATATTGTATATTAATAAATTAGAATAATATTACAAGTAAAATATTTTTTAATTTTTTAAATTTTTTAAAAAGTAAAATCTGGTTTGTAAAAATTTTAGTTGTGATAAAATATATTGAAACATCTCATTTTATGTTAAACTTAAGGATGTTAAATATGTATACAATTACATATCAAACAAATAACTGTTTTTTTGGATAATGATGTTGAAATATAGAATTTTATTTATTTATTAAATTCATTATTAACACAATCGATATACAGTATATATATATGCGCGTATCGAACATATAGATAGTATTGTATGTATTTAAAATTTGACGTAAGCTATTGACATAATTAATTTTATTCTAAATAAGATTAATTAATTGAGTTTTTTATCTATCAATTCGCACATATAACAACTACTACTGTATAACTACAATTCAACTACAATTAAAACTTACCATCATTTTAATTACATTTTTTTAATGAAATTGAATTAATTAAGATAGATTTTTTATATCCATTCAATTCTGTATAATAAAGGTTGTATACATGTATTACTGTGCCGCATATAACCCTATAATGTAATTGTTTGCATAATACGATTATATATTATATATTAAAGATTACATATACTACCAGAATATTTGCGGAAACTATTAAAAGCTTTTTAATTAAATTTAACATCAATGAGAAATTCATTTATTAAAAGCGTAACATTTGCAAAACATTAAAGGATATTTTAAAATATAGAATATCAAAATTTGTAGTCTTCCAATAATTTGATTCATGGTAACTTTTAGCAAAATATTTTATGGAAAATTCTTTATATAATGGTATCCAATTAATTTGTGTTGTAAATATTAATGGTTAAGATATGATATTCACCGGACTAAACCATTGTAAACATATTTTCAAAAAATGCAGCAAACCACTTCTTCCATATTAAGCTGGTCAAAATGATTAACATTAGAAGTGGAAAAGCAGCATTATTAATATCTAACTGAAGATATATTGTGTAAAATATGTTTGAACTTAATAAAGCGAACAGCCTTGATTTATAACAGTGATCTGAACATGCAAGCATTCAAAAGACCCCTGTTTCGGCATTGAGGTTTTCGGTGACGCATGTAAAGGTCACAATGTGGTGACTGTGGCTTGTTGCTCGAACCTCGAAACAGATTGACCACTTCAATTGGCTTCATCGGGTGTAAAATAACCCTCGACGACCCATTGGTAATGGAGAGTGGGTCTTTCGGCACGTTAGTGTGCGAAAAAATAATACGTTGGTTTGACATGTCCGGTATGATAACTCCGGCCGACTTCATATCATTTAACTTAGAAAGTTCATTGCTGGTCACACTGCAGTTCCATTTATTTTCTTTATCTGTTGTTGGTCGTAATGACGAGTAATTTGCTTGAAATTTGGGAATTTCATTGTTGGTCACACTGCAGTTCCATTTATTTTCTTTGTCTGTTGTTGGTCGTAATGACGCGTAATTTGTTTGAAATTTGGGAATTTCATTGTTGGTCACACTGCAGTTCCATCTATTTTCTTTGTCTGTTGTTGGTCGTAATGTCGGGTAATTTGTTTGAAATTTAGGAATTTCATTGTTGGTCACACTGCAGTTCCATTTATTTTCTTTATCTGTTGTTGGTCGTAATGACGCGTAATTTGTTTGAAATTTGGGAATTTCATTGTTGGTCACGCTGCAGTTCCATCTATTTTCTTTGTCTGTTGTTGGTCGTAATGTCGGGTAATTTGTTTGAAATTTGGGAATTTTATTGTTGGTCATACCGCATTTCCACGTGCTTTCTTTGTCGGTTGCTGCAGAACTATTACTGTCACAAAAGTTGTTTTTTCTCCATTCATCAACATTTACCGTTCTACCGTTTCCTTTTTCATCTAGACTCGATGGTTTCATGCAAGAATTCGACGAGTTGAGATGATTTTTTAAATGTACTGTGAGTGGACTGTATCTACTAAACGGGCTAGGATTTTTTCGTGGTAACGGCTGCAAGGTTTCGTGAAGCATACTATTTTTATATGAATTTTCTTCAGTATGGCACCGAAAATTCGGTTTTTGATGAGTGAGTGGGCCTGCCTCTGTATTTGTACCAATGTTGGTTTCTTCATATGATGATCCTGGAATGTTATAAAGCTTGTTATAAGAACATTTTTCTCTTAATTCTCTGCATTTCTGTATTAAACTTTCATTGCGATTAGCACGCTTTGGTTTCATATCGTCTATTGTTTTTATAAATTGTCTTGTTCTTGAAATGTCTTTTTCTAAAATTGTTTTCTCGTTTTTGCTATTTTTTTGGGTCTTCCCTTCTCGGATTCGTATTGAATCTAACAATGATTGATTATTTTCCTGTAATGTTAATCTTACCAAATTACTCTCGCTTTGTTTATATCTTGCATTATCAAGACTTGAATAAACATCAACGTTAACAACATTTGTGGGTAAACATCTCTTTTGTTTCGTGTTATCATTTCTCATCAAATATATATTTTCCTTGTTGCATGATTTCAATGTATGGTTTGGACAGACATCTTTGCTGAATTGAAACGAATCTTTATCATTCAATCTCTTCTCCGAATTCATTGGCATTGGTGACGTGTTACCACCCGAACTGACGTTACTGGAACTAACTGTTTCGTTGCATTAAGTAGTTCGTAAAGAAATTACACACGGATTACGTCAGAGTTATCAGCGTTATTTAACGTTGTTTTCTTTATGTTAGAAAACACATACAGATAATAATTGATTTCTATGATTGAATATATTTTGAAAATTAGGCGGTATAATTCACATAATTGATTAAATCATAATTTTGATGAAATGAACTGTCATAACGTCATAACATTTTAATTATTCTAATATTGATATGATATTGATACTTAGAAAGCAATAATTTTATTATGATGTTTTGATTTCGCTTTAATAATTAGTATTTAAATCTTCATTAACCCCACGTAATGTATAAACGATTAAATATGGATAATGCTATCATAAAACGTTATTAAATATTTATATGATAAAGGTATATTTGGCTTATTATATTTTACATTTACAAGATATAACATAACATGCAAATATTTAGATATTATAATCGATAATATAAAGCATGGATTCAAAGTATCAATTATTTAACAAATGTTGGTTAAAATTGTAAATAATATTTATATAACCGTTTACCATTACGATTATCATGTTCCATTAATATCAATGATTAACGATATTTGCTCTAACTAAAAACAATTGTTTTTAACTAGAGAAAATTTAACTGTAGTTTTATTTTATTCTGTAATTAATTTTTAAAATCTAATTATTATATATATAGATTATCGATATTTCATTACCTATACTACACAAATATAAAATTAATATTATTCTTTGCATTATTTAAAAATTACAATCACTTTTATTTTTACGAGATAATACATAATTTAAATGTTATAGCTATTGCTCGTTTTATTGTATTGTTTACAATAACATAATCTAAATGATATTATTGAAAGCGTAAAAGTCGTACTCAACGTAAATTAAATTGACTAATAATGGTAGAGCGGTAAAACTTGATTATAAACTATCAATCGATAATTTTAGATTAAACATTATAAATCGAGTTTGAACAATAGTAACTAATGTAGCACGTATTATTGTAATACTTGTTTGTTTAATATACAATATTGTAATACATAATGACTATGTTGCGGTTATATTTTAAATCTAGGAGTATACCTCATATTGTGTATACTCCATGAATTTACTAAATGTATTAAATTTAAAAGTTCTTCAAAATTAAGAATCAACTGTTATTAAATATGAACAAATTGTACCTTTGTAAAGCTTACATTCTGAAGTTTAAATATTGATTGTCCAGTTATTTTTACATTTTTAAAATCGAATGATCATTATTTAATATAATTCATGATACGCACAGATAATGGTACAATATCCAACCTTTTTTCTTTGGAATTATTGAATTTTGATTCGCATTACTATTATTTCTAAGGAAAGTTAGAATAGTTTTCAATAGCTAAATTATGTACTACATTTTTCCTTGTTAATAGAGAAAATCAGAAATATATGCTACTTGGTACAAGCATTATTTTTTTGTTGCTGACATATGTTTATTGATTTTTTTTATTTTATCGTTTCAGAAATGCGATTTTATCGGGGATTACTAAGCGGTATGTTATTAAATTAATACTTTTAAATATTATGATAGTGTATTAGTAAAACTTTAAAACATTTAACTGTTCTGCATAATCATTACGCATAATATGTAAAACAATTAAAGATACGATGTGGGGGGTAGGGGGTGTTGAGTGTGGGTGGGGTGTGGGTGGTGGGAGTGGTGGGGATTGGGGGAGGGGGTGGGAGAGGGTAGGGGGGAATGGGGGGTTCACAACAATACATTTATATCATAACACTGTATTCTAATTGTTTGTTTCGGAGGTATGTCGGTCATGAACACATTTCTATAAAATTATAAATATACAAGAAAATGAGAAGCACTCGCTGTAGGTTAAAAAGTATAATTTCACAAATTTTCGAACCTCTGGTTCCTAGTCATGT